>JAYKOZ010000084.1:347500-370000 GCA_036172795.1 Pelodytes ibericus
ATCATCATCATCATCATCTCATAATGATATCATCATCATCTCATCATGATATCTTCATCATCATCATCATCTCATCATGATATCATCATCATCATGATATCATCATCATCTCATCATGATATCATCATCATCATGATATCATCATCATCATCATCATCTCATCATGATATCATCATCATCTCATCATGATATCATCATCTCATCATGATATCATCATCATCATCATCATCTCATCATGATATCATCATCATCATCATCATCATCATCAATGATATCATCATCATCATCATCTCATCATGATATCATCATCATCATCATCATCATCATCATCATCTCATCATGATATCATCATCATCATCATCATCATCTCATAATGATATCATCATCATCATCATCTCATAATGATATCATCATCATCATCATCATCATCAATGATATCATCATCTTAATCAATGATATCATCATTATCATCATCATCATCATCATCTCATCATGATATCATCATCATCTCATCATGATATCATCATCATCATCATCATCATCATCTCATCATGATATCATCATCATCATCATCTCATAATGATATCATCATCATCATCATCATCATCAATGATATCATCATCTTAATCAATGATATCATCATTATCATCATCATCATCATCATCATCATCATCTCATCATGATATCATCATCATCATCATCATCTCATCATGATATCATCATCATCATCATCATCATCATCATCTCATCATGATATCATCATCATCATCATCATCATCTCATAATGATATCATCATCATCATCATCATCAATGATATCATCATCTTAATCAATGATATCATCATTATCATCATCATCATCATCATCATCTCATCATGATATCATCATCATCATCATCATCATCTCATCATGATATCATCATCATCATCATCATCTCATCATGATATCATCATCATCATCATCATCATCTCATCATGATATCATCATCATCATCATCTCATCATGATATCATCATCATCATAATCATCATCTCATCATGATATCATCATCATCATCATCATCTCATCATGATATCATCATTTCATCATGATATCATCATCATCATCATCATCATCATCATCATCGTCATCATGATATCATCATCATCATCATCATCATCATCATCATCATGATATCTTCATCATCATCATCATCATCACGATATCTTCATCATCATCAACATCATCATCATCTCATCATGATATCATCATCATCTCATCATCATCATCTCATCATGATATCATCATCATCTCATCATGATATCATCATCATCATGATATCATCATCATCATCATCATGATATCATCATCATCATCATCATCATCTCATCATGATATCATCATCTCATCATGATATCATCATCTCATCATGATATCATCATCATCATCATCATCTCATCATGATATCATCATTTCATCATGATATCATCATCATCATCATCATCATCATCATCATCATGATATCATCATCATCATCATCATCATGATATCATCATCATCATCATCATCATCATCATCATGATATCATCATCATCATCATGATATCATCATCATCATCATGATATCATCATCATCATCATCATCATCTCATCATGATATCATCATCATCATCATCATCATGATATCATCATTTCATCGTGATATCATCATCATCATCATCATCATCATCATCATCATGATATCATCATCATCATCATCATCATGATTTCATCATCATCATCATCATCATGATATCATCATCATCATCATCATCATCTCATCATGATATCATCATCATCATCATCATGATATCATCATCATCATCATCTCATGATATCATCATCATCATCATGATATCTTCATCATCATCATCATCATGATATCTTCATCATCATCATGATATCTTCATCATCATCATCATCATCATATCTTCATCATCATCATGATATCTTCATCATCATCATCATCATGATATCTTCATCATCATCATCATCATCATCATCATCATCATCATCATGATATCTTCATCATCATCATGATATCTTCATCATCATCATCATCATGATATCTTCATCATCATCATCATCATGATATCTTCATCATCATCATCATCATCATCATCATCATCATCATCATCATCATCGTCATCGTCATCATGATATCATCATCATCATCATCATCATCATCATCATGATATCTTCATCATCATCATCATCATCACGATATCTTCATCATCATCATCATCATCATCATCATCATCATGATATCATCATCATCATCATCATCATCATGATATCTTCATCATCATCATCATCACGATATCTTCATCATCATCATGATATCTTCATCATCATCATCATCATCATCATCATCATCATCATCATGATATCATCATCATCATCTCATGATATCATCATCATCATCATCATCTCATCATGATATCATCATCATCATCATCTTATGATATCATCATCATCATCATCGTCATCATCATCGTCATCATGATATCATCATCATCGTCATCATCATCGTCATCATGATATCATCATTATAATCATCATCATCATCATCATCAGATCATGATATCATCATCATCATCATCATCATCATCTCATAATGATAACATCATCATCATCATCTCATCATGATATCATCATCATCATCATCTCATAATGATATCATCATCATCATCTCATCATGATAACATCATCATCATCATCTCATCATGATATCATCATCATCATCATCATCTCATAATGATATCATCATCATCTCATCATGATATCATCATCATCATCATCATCATCATCATCATCTCATCATGATATCATCATCATCATCATCATCATCATCTCATAATGATATCATCATCATCTCATCATGATATCATCATCATCATCATCATCATCATCATCATCTCATCATGATATCATCATCATCTCATCATGATATCATCATCATCTCATCATGATATCATCATCATCTCATCATGATATCTTCGTCATCTCATCATGATACCATCATCTCATCATACTATCATCATCATCATCATCTCATCATGATATCATCATCATCATCTCATCATGATATCATCATCATCTCATCATGATATCATCATGATATCATCACTATCATCTCATCATGATATCATCATCATCTCATCATGATATCATCATCATCTCATCATGATATCATCATTTCATCATGATATCATCATCTCATCCTGATATCATCATCATCATCATCATCATCATCATCTCATCCTGATATCATCATCATCATCATCATCTCATCCTGATATCATCATCATCATCATCATCATCATCTCATCATACTATCATCATCATCATCATCATCATCTCATCATGATATCATCATCATCATCATCATCATCATCATCTCATCATGATATCATCACTATCATCTCATCATGATATCATCACTATCATCTCATCATGATATCTTCATCATCATCATCATCATCATCATCATCATCTCATCCTGATATCATCATCATCATCATCATCATCTCATCCTGATATCATCATCATCATCATCTCATCATACTATCATCATCATCATCATCATCATCTCATCATGATATCATCATCATCATCATCATCATCATCATCTCATCATGATATCATCACTATCATCTCTTCATGATATCATCACTATCATCTCATCATGATATCTTCATCATCATCATCATCATCATCATCATCATGATATCTTCATCATCATCTCATGATATCATCATCATCATCATCTCATGATATCATCATCATCTCATGATATCATCATCATCATCATCATCATCATCATGATATCTTCATCATCATCATCATCATGATATCTTCATCATCATCATCATCATCTCATCATGATATCATCATCATCTCATCATGATATCATCACTATCATCTCATCATGATATCATCATCATCTCATCATGATATCATCATCATCATCATCTCATAATGATATCATCATCATCATCATCATCAATGATATCATCATCATCATCATCATCATCTCATCATGATATCATCATCATCATCATCATCATCTCATAATGATATCATCATCATCTCATCATGATATCTTCATCATCATCATCATCTCATCATGATATCATCATCATTATGATATCATCATCATCTCATCATGATATCATCATCATCATGATATCATCATCATCATCATCTCATCATGATATCATCATCTCATCATGATATCATCATCTCATCATGATATCATCATCATCACCATCTCATCATGATATCATCATCATCATCATCATCATCAATGATATCATCATCATCATCATCTCATCATGATATCATCATCATCATCATCATCATCTCATCATCATCTCATCATGATATCATCATCATCATCATCATCATCATCAATGATATCATCATCATCATCATCTCATCATCTCATAATGATATCATCATCATCATCATCATCATCAATGATATCATCATCTTAATCAATGATATCATCATTATCATCATCATCATCATCATCATCTCATCATGATATCATCATCATCATCATCATCATCATCTCATCATGATATCATCATCATCATCATCTCATCATGATATCATCATCATCATAATCATCATCTCATCATGATATCATCATCATCTCATCATGATATCATCATCATCATGATATCATCATCATCTCATCATGATATCATCATCATCATGATATCATCATCATCATCATCATCATCATCATCATCTCATCATGATATCATCATCATCATCATCATCATCATCATCATCATCATCATCTCATCATGATATCATCATCATCATCATCTCATCATGATATCACCATCATCATAATCATCATCATCATCATCTCATCATGATATCATCATCATCTCATCATGATATCATCATCATCATGATATCATCATCATCTCATCATGATATTATCATCATCATGATATCATCATCATCATCATCATCATCTCATCATGATATCATCATCATCATAATCATCATCATCATCTCATCATGATATCATCATCATCTCATCATGATATCATCATCATCATGATATCATCATCATCTCATCATCATCATGATATCATCATCATCATCATCATCATCATCATCATCTCATCATGATATCATCATCTCATCATGATATCATCATCTCATCTTGATATCATCATCATCATCATCTCATCATGATATCATCATTTCATCATGATATCATCATCATCATCATCATGATATCATCATCATCATCATCATCATGATATCATCATCATCATCATCATCATCATCATCATGATATCATCATCATCATCATGATATCATCATCATCATCATGATATCATCATCATCATCATCATCATCATCATCTCATCATGATATCATCATCATCATCATCATGATATCATCATTTCATCGTGATATCATCATCATCATCATCATCATCATGATATCATCATCATCATCATCATCATCATGATATCATCATCATCATCATCATCATGATATCATCATCATCATCATGATATCATCATCATCATCATCATCATCTCATCATGATATCATCATCATCATCATCATGATATCATCATCATCATCATGATATCTTCATCATCATCATGATATCTTCATCATCATCATCATCATGATATCTTCATCATCATCATCATCATCATGATATCTTCATCATCATCATCATCATGATATCTTCATCATCATCATCATCATGATATCTTCATCATCATCATCATCATCATCATGATATCTTCATCATCATCATGATATCTTCATCATCATCATCATCATCGTCATCATGATATCATCATCATCATCATCATCGTCATCATGATATCATCATCATCATCATCATCATCATGATATCTTCATCATCATCATGATATCTTCATCATCATCATCATCATCATCATCGTCATCATGATATCATCATCATCGTCATCATGATATCATCATCATCATCGTCATCATGATATCATCATCATCATCATCATCATCATGATATCATCATCATCATCATCATCTTATGATATCATCATCATCTCATGATATCATCATCATCATCATGATATCTTCATCATCATCATGATATCTTCATCATCATCAACATCATCATGATATCTTCATCATCATCATGATATCTTCATCATCATCATCATCATCATCATGATATCTTCATCATCATCATCATCATCATTATCATCATGATATCTTCATCATCATCATCATCATCATGATATCTTCATCATCATCATGATATCTTCATCATCATCAACATCTCATCATGATATCATCATCATCTCATCATGATATCATCATCATCATCATCATCATCTCATTATGATATCATCATCATCTCATCATGATATCATCATCATCATGATATCATCATCATCTCATCATGATATCATCATCATCATGATATCATCATCATCATCTCATCATATCATCATCATCTCATCATGATATCATCATCATCATCATCTCATCATCATCATCTCATCATGATATCATCATCATCATCATCATCATCATGATATCATCATCGTCATCATGATATCATCATCATTCACATGATATCATCATCATCATCATCACATCATGATATCATCATCATCATCATCATCATCTCATCATGATATCATCATCATCTCATCATGATATCATCATCATCATCATCATGATATCTTCATCATCATGATATCTTCATCATCATCATCATGATATCTTCATCATCATGATATCTTCATCATCATCATCATCATCATCATGATATCTTCATCATCATGATATCTTCATCATCATCATCATCATCATCATCATCATGATATCTTCATCATCATCATCATCATCATGATATCTTCATCATCATCATCATCATCATGATATCTTCATCATCATCATCATCATCATGATATCTTCATCATCATCATCATCATCATCATCATCATCATCAGCATGATATCTTCATCATCATCATCATCATCATCTCATAATGATATCATCATCTTCATCGTCATCTCATAATGATATCATCATCATCATCTCATAATGATATCATCATCATCTCATAATGATATCATCATCATCATCATCATCAATGATATCATCATCATCATCATCATCATCATCATCATCATCATCATCATCATCTCATCATGATATCATCATCTCATCATGATATCATCATCATCTCATCATGATATCATCATCTCATCATGATATCATCATCATCATCATCTCATCATGATATCATCATCATCATCAATGATATCATCATCATCATCATCTCATCATGATATCATCATCATCATCATCATCATCATCATCATCAATGATATCATCATCATCATCATCTCATCATGATATCATCATCATCATCATCTCATCATGATATCATCATCATCATCATCATCATCATCATCATTATCATCATCATCTCATCATGATATCATCATCATCATCATCATCATCATCTCATAATGATATCATCATCATCATCATCATCATCTCATAATGATATCATCATCATCAATGATATCATCATCATCATCAATGATATCATCATCTTAATCAATGATATCATCATTATCATCATCATCATCATCATCATCTCATCATGATATCATCATCATCATCATCATCTCATCATGATATCATCATCATCATCATCATCATCTCATCATGATATCATCATCATCATCATCATCATCATCTCATCATGATATCATCATCATCATCATCTCATAATGATATCATCATCATCATAATCATCATCTCATCATGATATCATCATCATGTCATCATGATATCATCATCATCATGATATCATCATCATCTCATCATGATATCATCATCATCATGATATCATAATCATCATCATCATCTCATCATGATATCATCATCATCATCATCTCATCATGATATCATCATCATCATCATCTCATCATGATATCATCATCATCATCATCATCATCATCTCATCATGATATCATCATCATCTCATCATGATATCATCATCATCATGATATCATCATCATCTCATCATGATATCATCATCATCATGATATCATCATCATCATCATCTCATCATGATATCATCATCATCTCATCATCATCATCTCATCATGATATCATCATCATCATGATATCATCATCATCATGATATCATCATCATCTCATCATGATATCATCATCATCATGATATCATCATCATCATCATCATCATCTTCTTCATCATCATCATGATATCATCATCTCATCATGATATCATGATATCATCATCATCATCATCTCATCATGATATCATCATTTCATCATGATATCATCATCATCATCATCATCTCATCATGATATCATCATTTCATCATGATATCATCATCATCATCATCATCATCATCATCATCATGATATCATCATCATCATCATCATCATGATATCATCATCATCATCATCATCATGATATCATCATCATCATCATGATATCATCATCATCATCATGATATCATCATCATCATCATGATATCATCATCATCATCATCATCATCATCTCATCATGATATCATCATCATCATCATCATCATCATCATGATATCATCATTTCATCGTGATATCATCATCATCATCATCATCATCATCATGATATCATCATCATCATCATCATCATCATCATGATATCATCATCATCATCATCATCATGATATCATCATCATCATCATGATATCATCATCATCATCATCATCATCTCATCATGATATCATCATCATTATCATCATGATATCATCATCATCATCATCTCATGATATCATCATCATCATCATGATATCTTCATCATCATCATCATCATGATATCTTCATCATCATCATGATATCTTCATCATCATCATCATCATGATATCTTCATCATCATCATGATATCTTCATCATCATCATCATCATGATATCTTCATCATCATCATCATCATCATCATCATGATATCTTCATCATCATCATGATATCTTCATCATCATCATCATCATCATCATCATCATGATATCTTCATCATCATCATGATATCTTCATCATCATCATCATCATCATCATCATCATCATCATCATGATATCTTCATCATCATCATCATCATCATCATCATATCTTCATCATCATCATCATCATCATCATCATCATCGTCATCATGATATCATCATCATCATCATCATCATCATCATGATATCTTCATCATCATCATCATCATCACGATATCTTCATCATCATCATCATCATCATCATCTCATCATGATATCATCATCATCATCATCATCATCATGATATCTTCATCATCATCATCATCACGATATCTTCATCATCATCATCATCATCATCATCATCATGATATCATCATCATCATCTCATGATATCATCATCATCATCATCATCTCATCATGATATCATCATCATCATCATCTTATGATATCATCATCATCATCATCGTCATCATCATCGTCATCATGATATCATCATCATCGTCATCATCATCGTCATCATGATATCATCATTATAATCATCATCATCATCATCATCGAATCATGATATCATCATCATCATCATCATCATCATCTCATCATGATAACATCATCATCATCATCTCATCATGATATCATCATCATCATCATCATCATCATCATCATCATCATCATCTCATAATGATATCATCATCATCATCTCATCATGATAACATCATCATCATCATCTCATCATGATATCATCATCATCATCATCATCTCATAATGATATCATCATCATCATCTCATCATGATATCATCATCATCATCATCATCATCATCATCTCATCATGATATCATCATCATCATCATCATCATCTCATAATGATATCATCATCATCTCATCATGATATCATCATCATCATCATCATCATCATCATCATCATCTCATCATGATATCATCATCATCTCATCATGATATCATCATCATCTCATCATGATATCATCATCATCTCATCATGATATCTTCATCATCTCATCATGATACCATCATCTCATCATACTATCATCATCATCATCATCTCATCATGATATCATCATCATCATCATCATCATCATCTCATTATGATATCATCATCATCATCTCATCATGATATCATCATCTCATCATACTATCATCATCATCATCTCATCATGATATCATCATCATCATCATCTCATCATGATATCATCATCATCTCATCATGATATCATCACTATCATCTCATCATGATATCATCATCATCTCATCATGATATCATCATCATCATCATCTCATCATGATATCATCATTTCATCATGATATCATCATCTCATCCTGATATCATCATCATCATCATCATCATCATCATCATCATCATCATCATCATCATCATCATCATCTCATCCTGATATCATCATCATCATCATCATCTCATCCTGATATCATCATCATCATCATCATCATCTCATCATACTATCATCATCATCATCATCATCTCATCATGATATCATCATCATCATCATCATCATCATCTCATTATGATATCATCATCATCATCTCATCATGATATCATCATCTCATCATACTATCATCATCATCATCATCTCATCATGATATCATCATCATCATCATCATCATCTCATCATGATATCATCATCATCTCATCATGATATCATCACTATCATCTCATCATGATATCATCATCATCTCATCATGATATCATCATCATCATCATCTCATCATGATATCATCATTTCATCATGATATCATCATCTCATCCTGATATCATCATCATCATCATCATCATCATCATCATCATCATCATCATCATCATCATCATCATCATCTCATCCTGATATCATCATCATCATCATCATCTCATCCTGATATCATCATCATCATCATCATCTCATCATACTATCATCATCATCATCATTATCTCATCATGATATCATCATCATCATCATCATCATCATCTCATCATGATATCATCACTATCATCTCATCATGATATCATCACTATCATCTCATCATGATATCTTCATCATCATCATCATCATCATCATCATCATCATCATGATATCTTCATCATCATCTCATGATATCATCATCATCATCATCTCATGATATCATCATCATCTCATGATATCATCATCATCATCATCATCATCATGATATCTTCATCATCATCATCATCATGATATCTTCATCATCATCATCATCTCATCATGATATCATCATCATCTCATCATGATATCATCACTATCATCGCATCATGATATCATCATCATCTCATCATGATATCATGATATCATCATTTCATCATGATATCATCATTTCATCATGATATCATCATCTCATCATGATATCATCATCATCATCATCATCATCATCATCTCATCCTGATATCATCATCATCATCATCTCATCCTGATATCATCATCATCATCATCATCATCTCATCATGATATCATCATCATCATCTCATGATATCATCATCTCATCATGATATCATCATCATCATCATCATCATCATCATCATCATGTTATCTTCATCATCATGATATCTTCATCATCATCATCATCATCATCATGATATCTTCATCATCATCATGATATCTTCATCATCATCATGATATCATCATCATCATCATCATCATCATCATCATCTCATCCTGATATCATCATCATCATCATCTCATCCTGATATCATCATCATCATCATCATCATCATCATCTCATCATGATATCATCATCATCATCATCTCATGATATCATCATCTCATCATGATATCATCATCATCATCATCATCATCATCATCATCATCATCATCATGTTATCTTCATCATCATGATATCTTCATCATCATCATCATCATCATCATGATATCTTCATCATCATCATGATATCTTCATCATCATCATGATATCTTCATCATCATCATGATATCTTCATCATCATCATCTCATGATATCATCATCTCATCATGATATCATCATCATCATCATGATATCTTCATCATCATGATGTCTTCATCATCATCATCATCATGATATCATCATCATAATCATCATATCATCATGATATCATCATCATCATGATATCATCATCATCATCTCATGATATCAACATCATCATCATCCCATCATGATATCATCATCATCATCATCTCATGATATCATCATCATCATCATCATCATCATGATATCTTCATCATCTTCATCATCTCATCATGATATCTTCATCATCATCATCATCATCATCATGATATCTTCATCATCATCATCATCTCATCATGATATCATCATCATCATCATCATCTCATCATGATATCATCATCATCTCATCATGATATCATCACTATAATCTCATCATGATATCATCATCATCATCATCTCATCATGATATCATCATCATCATCGCATCATGATATCATCATTTCATCATTATATCATCATTTCATCATGATATCATCATCTCATTATGATATCATCATCATCATCATCATCATCTCATCCTGATATCATCATCATCATCTCATCCTGATATCATCATCATCATCATCATCATCTCATCATGATATCATCATCATCATCGCATCATGATATCATCATTTCATCATTATATCATCATTTCATCATGATATCATCATCTCATCATGATATCATCATCATCATCATCTCATCCTGATATCATCATCATCTCATCCTGATATCATCATCATCATCATCTCATCCTGATATCATCATCATCATCATCATCATCATCTCATCATGATATCATCATCATCATCATCATCATGATATCTTCATCATCATGATATCTTCATCATCATCATCATCATCATCATCATGATATCTTCATCATCATCATGATATCTTCATCATCATCATGATATCTTCATCATCATCATCATCAATGATATCATCATCATCATCATCATCATCAATGATATCATCATCATCATCATCATCTCATCATGATATCATCATGATATCATCATCATCATGATATCATCATCATCATGATATCATCATCATCATCATCATGATATCATCATCATCATCATCATGATATCATCATCATCATCATCATGATATCATCATCATCATCATCATCATCATCTCATAATGATATCATCATCATCTCATCATGATATCATCATCATCATCATCATCAACATCATCTCATCATGATATCATCATCATCTCATCATGATATCATCATCATCATCATCTCATCATGATATCATCATCATCATGATATCATCATCATCATCTCATCATGATATCATCATCATCATCATCATCATCTCATCATGATATCATCATCATCATCATCATTATCATCCCATCATGATATCATCATCATCATCATCATCTCATGATATCATCATCATCATCATCATCATCATGATATCTTCATCATCTTCATCATCATCATCATGATATCTTCATCATCATCATCATCATCATCATGATATCTTCATCATCATAATCATCTCATCATGATATCATCATCATCATCATCATCATCATCATCATCTCATCATGATATCATCATCATCTCATCATGATATCATCACTATAATCTCATCATGATATCATCATCATCATCATCTCATCATGATATCATCATCATCATCGCATCATGATATCATCATTTCATCATTATATCATCATTTCATCATGATATCATCATCTCATCATGATATCATCATCATCATCATCATCTCATCCTGATATCATCATCATCATCATCTCATCCTGATATCATCATCATCATCATCATCATCATCTCATCATGATATCATCATCATCATCGCATCATGATATCATCATTTCATCATTATATCATCATTTCATCATGATATCATCATCTCATCATGATATCATCATCATCATCATCTCATCCTGATATCATCATCATCATCATCTCATCCTGATATCATCATCATCATCATCATCATCTCATCATGATATCATCATCATCATCGCATCATGATATCATCATTTCATCATTATATCATCATTTCATCATGATATCATCATCTCATCATGATATCATCATCATCATCATCTCATCCTGATATCATCATCATCTCATCCTGATATCATCATCATCATCATCTCATCCTGATATCATCATCATCATCATCATCATCATCATCTCATCATGATATCATCATCATCATCATCATGATATCTTCATCATCATGATATCTTCATCATCATCATAATCATCATCATCATCATCATCATCATCATGATATCTTCATCATCATCATGATATCTTCATCATCATCATGATATCTTCATCATCATCATCATCAATGATATCATCATCATCATCATCATCAATGATATCATCATCATCATCATCATCATCATCATCATCATCATCATCATCTCATCATGATATCATCATGATATCATCATCATCATGATATCATCATCATCATCATGATATCATCATCATCATCATCATGATATCATCATCATCATCATCATCATGATATCATCATCATCATCATGATATCATCATCATCATCATCATGATATCATCATCATCATCATCATCATCATCTCATAATGATATCATCATCATCTCATCATGATATCATCATCATCATCATCAAAATCATCTCATCATGATATCATCATCATCTCATCATGATATCATCATCATCATCATCATCATCTCATCATGATATCATCATCATCATGATATCATCATCATCATCTCATCATGATATCATCATCATCATCATCATCATCTCATCATGATATCATCATCATCATCATCATCATCATCATCATCATCTCATCATGACATCTTCATCATCTCATCATGATATCTTCATCATCATCATCATGATATCATCATCATCATCATCATCATCTCATCATGATATCATCATCATCTCATCATGATATCATCATCATAATCATCATGATATCATCATCATCATCATGATATCTTCATCATCATCATCTCATGATATCATCATCTCATCATGATATCATCATCATCATCATCATCATGATATCTTCATCATCATGATGTCTTCATCATCATCATCATGATATCATCATCATAATCATCATATCATCATGATATCATCATCATCATGATATCATCATCATCATCTCATGATATCAACATCATCATCATCCCATCATGATATCATCATCATCATCATCTCATGATATCATCATCATCATCATCATCATGATATCTTCATCATCATCATCATCATCATCATGATATCTTCATCATCATCATCATCATCATCATCATCATGATATCTTCATCATCATCATCATCATCTTATCATGATATAATCATCATCATCATCTCATCATGATATCATCATCATCTCATCATGATATCATCATCATCTCATCATGATATCATCACTATAATCTCATCATGATATCATCATCATCATCATCTCATCATGATATCATCATCATCATCGCATCATGATATCATCATTTCATCATTATATCATCATTTCATCATGATATCATCATCTCATCCTGATATCATCATCATCATCATCTCATCCTGATATCATCATCATCATCATCTCATCCTGATATCATCATCATCATCATCATCATCATCTCATCATGATATCATCATCATCATCATCATCATGATATCTTCATCATCATGATATCTTCATCATCATCATCATCATCATCATCATCATCATGATATCTTCATCATCATCATGATATCTTCATCATCATCATGATATCTTCATCATCATCATCATCAATGATATCATCATCATCATCATCATCATCATCATCAATGATATCATCATCATCATCTCATCATGATATCATCATGATATCATCATCATCATCATGATATCATCATCATCATCATGATATCATCATCATCATCATCATGATATCATCATCATCATGATATCATCATCATCATCATCATGATATCATCATCATCATCATCATGATATCATCATCATCATCATCATCATCATCATCATCATCTCATAATGATATCATCATCATCTCATCATGATATCATCATCATCATCATCATCATCTCATCATGATATCATCATCATCATCATCATCATCATCATGTTATCTTCATCATCATGATATCTTCATCATCATCATCATCATCATCATCATCATCATGATATCTTCATCATCATCATGATATCTTCATCATCATCATGATATCTTCATCATCATCATGATATCTTCATCATCATCATCTCATGATATCATCATCTCATCATGATATCATCATCATCATCATGATATCTTCATCATCATGATGTCTTCATCATCATCATCATCATGATATCATCATCATAATCATCATATCATCATGATATCATCATCATCATGATATCATCATCATCATCTCATGATATCAACATCATCATCATCCCATCATGATATCATCATCATCATCATCTCATGATATCATCATCATCATCATCATCATCATGATATCTTCATCATCTTCATCATCTCATCATGATATCTTCATCATCATCATCATCATCATCATGATATCTTCATCATCATCATCATCTCATCATGATATCATCATCATCATCATCATCTCATCATGATATCATCATCATCTCATCATGATATCATCACTATAATCTCATCATGATATCATCATCATCATCATGATATCATCATCATCATCGCATCATGATATCATCATTTCATCATTATATCATCATTTCATCATATCATCATCTCATTATGATATCATCATCATCATCATCATCATCTCATCCTGATATCATCATCATCATCTCATCCTGATATCATCATCATCATCATCATCATCATCTCATCATGATATCATCATCATCATCGCATCATGATATCATCATTTCATCATTATATCATCATTTCATCATGATATCATCATCTCATCATGATATCATCATCATCATCATCTCATCATGATATCATCATCATCATCGCATCATGATATCATCATTTCATCATTATATCATCATTTCATCATGATATCATCATCTCATTATGATATCATCATCATCATCATCATCTCATCCTGATATCATCATCATCATCTCATCCTGATA
This sequence comes from Pelodytes ibericus, assembly GCA_036172795.1. Taxonomy (NCBI): domain Eukaryota; kingdom Metazoa; phylum Chordata; class Amphibia; order Anura; family Pelodytidae; genus Pelodytes; species Pelodytes ibericus. The sequence goes on from JAYKOZ010000084.1 coordinate 364,675, forward strand.
TCATCATCATCATCATCATCATCATCTCATCATGATATCATCATCATCATCGCATCATGATATCATCATTTCATCATTATATCATCATTTCATCATGATATCATCATCTCATCATGATATCATCATCATCATCATCTCATCCTGATATCATCATCATCTCATCCTGATATCATCATCATCATCATCTCATCCTGATATCATCATCATCATCATCATCATCATCTCATCATGATATCATCATCATCATCATCATCATGATATCTTCATCATCATGATATCTTCATCATCATCATCATCATCATCATGATATCTTCATCATCATCATGATATCTTCATCATCATCATGATATCTTCATCATCATCATCATCAATGATATCATCATCATCATCATCAATGATATCATCATCATCATCATCATCATCATCTCATCATGATATCATCATGATATCATCATCATCATGATATCATCATCATCATCATGATATCATCATCATCATCATCATGATATCATCATCATCATCATCATGATATCATCATCATCATCATCATGATATCATCATCATCATCATCATGATATCATCATCATCATCATCATCATCTCATAATGATATCATCATCATCTCATCATGATATCATCATCATCATCATCATCATCAACATCATCTCATCATGATATCATCATCATCTCATCATGATATCATCATCATCATCATCATCATCTCATCATGATATCATCATCATCATGATATCATCATCATCATCTCATCATGATATCATCATCATCATCATCATCATTTCATCATGATATCATCATCATCATCATCATTATCATCCCATCATGATATCATCATCATCATCATCATCTCATGATATCATCATCATCATCATCATCATCATCATCATCATGATATCTTCATCATCTTCATCATCATCATCATGATATCTTCATCATCATCATCATCATCATCATGATATCTTCATCATCATCATCATCTCATCATGATATCATCATCATCATCATCATCATCTCATCATGATATCATCATCATCTCATCATGATATCATCACTATAATCTCATCATGATATCATCATCATCATCATCTCATCATGATATCATCATCATCATCGCATCATGATATCATCATTTCATCATTATATCATCATTTCATCATGATATCATCATCTCATCATGATATCATCATCATCATCATCATCTCATCCTGATATCATCATCATCATCATCTCATCCTGATATCATCATCATCATCATCATCATCATCTCATCATGATATCATCATCATCATCGCATCATGATATCATCATTTCATCATTATATCATCATCATCATGATATCTTCATCATCATCATCATCATCATCATCATCATGATATCTTCATCATCATCATCATCTTATCATGATATAATCATCATCATCATCTCATCATGATATCATCATCATCTCATCATGATATCATCATCATCTCATCATGATATCATCACTATAATCTCATCATGATATCATCATCATCATCATCTCATCATGATATCATCATCATCATCGCATCATGATATCATCATTTCATCATTATATCATCATTTCATCATGATATCATCATCTCATCCTGATATCATCATCATCATCATCTCATCCTGATATCATCATCATCATCATCTCATCCTGATATCATCATCATCATCATCATCTCATCATGATATCATCATCATCATCATCATCATCATCATGATATCTTCATCATCATGATATCTTCATCATCATCATCATCATCATCATGATATCATCATCATCATCATCATCATCATCATCATCATCATGATATCATCATCATCATCATCATCATCTTATGATATCATCATCATCTCATGATATCATCATCATCATCATCATGATATCTTCATCATCATCATCATCATCATCATGATATCTTCATCATCATCATCTCATCATGATATCATCATCATCATCATCATGATATCATCATCATCATCATGATATCTTCATCATCATCATGATATCTTCATCATCATCATCATCATGATATCTTCATCATCATCATCATCATGATATCTTCATCATCATCATCATCATGATATCTTCATCATCATCATCATCATCATCATCATCATGATATCTTCATCATCATCATGATATCTTCATCATCATCATCATCATCATCGTCATCATGATATCATCATCGTCATCATGATATCATCATCATCATCATCATCATCATCATCATCATCATGATATCTTCATCATCATCATGATATCTTCATCATCATCATCATCATCATCGTCATCATGATATCATCATCATCATCATCATCGTCATCATGATATCATCATCATCATCATCATCATCATCATCATCATCATGATATCATCATCATCATCATCATCTTATGATATCATCATCATCTCATGATATCATCATCATCATCATCATCATGATATCTTCATCATCATCATCATCATCATCATGATATCTTCATCATCATCATGATATCTTCATCATCATCAACATCATCATGATATCTTCATCATCATCATGATATCTTCATCATCATCATCATCATCATGATATCTTCATCATCATCATCATCATCATTATCATCATGATATCTTCATCATCATCATCATCATCATGATATCTTCATCATCATCATGATATCTTCATCATCATCAACATCTCATCATGATATCATCATCATCTCATCATGATATCATCATCATCATCATCATCATCATCATCTCATCATGATATCATCATCATCTCATCATGATATCATCATCATCATGATATCATCATCATCATCTCATCATGATATCATCATCATCATGATATCATCATCATCATCTCATCATGATATCATCATCATCTCATCATATCATCATCATCTCATCATGATATCATCATCATCATCATCATCATCTCATCATCATCATCTCATCATGATATCATCATCTCATCATGATATCATCATCATCATCATCATCATATCATCATCATCATCATCGTCATCATCATGATATCATCATCGTCATCATGATATCATCATCATTCACATGATATCATCATCATCATCATCTCATCATGATATCATCATCATCATCATCATCATCATCATCATCTCATCATGATATCATCATCATCATAATCATCTCATCATGATATCATCATCATCATCATCATCATCATGATATCTTCTTCATCATCATCATCATCATCATCATCATCATCATGATATCTTCATCATCATGATATCTTCATCATCATCATCATCATCATCATGATATCTTCATCATCATGATATCTTCATCATCATGATATCTTCATCATCATCATCATCATCATCATCATCATCATCATCATCATCATCATCATCATCATCATGATATCTTCATCATCATCATCATCATCATCATCATCATATCTTCATCATCATCATCATCTCATAATGATATCATCATCATCATCATCGTCATCTCATAATGATATCATCATCATCATCATCTCATAATGATATCATCATCATCATCATCAATGATATCATCATCATCATCATCATCATCTCATCATGATATCATCATCATCATCATCATCATCTCATAATGATATCATCATCATCTCATCATGATATCTTCATCATCATCATCATCTCATCATGATATCATCATCATCATGATATCATCATCATCTCATCATGATATCATCATCATCATGATATCATCATCATCATCATCATCATCTCATCATGATATCATCATCATCTCATCATGATATCATCATCTCATCATGATATCATCATCATCATCATCATCTCATCATGATATCATCATCATCATCATCATCATCATCAATGATATCATCATCATCATCATCTCATCATGATATCATCATCATCATCATCATCATCATCATCATCTCATCATGATATCATCATCATCATCATCATCATCATCTCATAATGATATCATCATCATCATCATCTCATAATGATATCATCATCATCATCATCATCATCAATGATATCATCATCTTAATCAATGATATCATCATTATCATCATCATCATCATCATCATCTCATCATGATATCATCATCATCATCATCATCTCATCATGATATCATCATCATCATCATCATCATCATCATCTCATCATGATATCATCATCATCATCATCATCATCTCATAATGATATCATCATCATCATCATCATCATCAATGATATCATCATCTTAATCAATGATATCATCATCTCATCATGATATCATCATCATCATCATCTCATCATGATATCATCATCATCATCATCTCATCATGATATCATCATCATCATCTCATCATGATATCATCATCATCATCATCATCATCATCTCATCATGATATCATCATCATCATCATCTCATCATGATATCATCATCATCATAATCATCATCTCATCATGATATCATCATCATCTCATCATGATATCATCATCATCATGATATCATCATCATCTCATCATGATATCATCATCATCATGATATCTTCATCATCATCAACATCTCATCATGATATCATCATCATCTCATCATGATATCATCATCATCATCATCATCATCATCATCTCATCATGATATCATCATCATCTCATCATGATATCATCATCATCATGATATCATCATCATCATCTCATCATGATATCATCATCATCATGATATCATCATCATCATCTCATCATGATATCATCATCATCTCATCATATCATCATCATCTCATCATGATATCATCATCATCATCATCATCATCTCATCATCATCATCTCATCATGATATCATCATCTCATCATGATATCATCATCATCATCATCATCATATCATCATCATCATCATCGTCATCATCATGATATCATCATCGTCATCATGATATCATCATCATTCACATGATATCATCATCATCATCATCTCATCATGATATCATCATCATCATCATCATCATCATCATCATCTCATCATGATATCATCATCATCATAATCATCTCATCATGATATCATCATCATCATCATCATCATCATGATATCTTCTTCATCATCATCATCATCATCATCATCATCATCATCATGATATCTTCATCATCATGATATCTTCATCATCATCATCATCATCATCATGATATCTTCATCATCATGATATCTTCATCATCATGATATCTTCATCATCATCATCATCATCATCATCATCATCATCATCATCATCATCATCATCATCATGATATCTTCATCATCATCATCATCATCATCATCATCATCATCATGATATCTT
>JAYKOZ010000084.1:372500-385000 GCA_036172795.1 Pelodytes ibericus
ATCTTCATCATCATCATGATATCTTCATCATCATCAACATCATCATGATATCTTCATCATCATCATGATATCTTCATCATCATCATCATCATCATGATATCTTCATCATCATCATCATCATCATTATCATCATGATATCTTCATCATCATCATCATCATCATGATATCTTCATCATCATCATGATATCTTCATCATCATCAACATCTCATCATGATATCATCATCATCTCATCATGATATCATCATCATCATCATCATCATCATCTCATCATGATATCATCATCATCTCATCATGATATCATCATCATCATGATATCATCATCATCTCATCATGATATCATCATCATCATGATATCATCATCATCATCTCATCATGATATCATCATCATCTCATCATATCATCATCATCTCATCATGATATCATCATCATCATCATCATCTCATCATCATCATCTCATCATGATATCATCATCTCATCATGATATCATCATCATCATCATCATCATATCATCATCATCATCATCGTCATCATCATGATATCATCATCGTCATCATGATATCATCATCATTCACATGATATCATCATCATCATCATCTCATCATGATATCATCATCATCATAATCATCATCATCTCATCATGATATCATCATCATCATAATCATCATCATCTCATCATGATATCATCATCATCATCATCATCATGATATCTTCATCATCATCATCATCATCATCATCATCATGATATCTTCATCATCATGATATCTTCATCATCATCATCATCATCATCATCATGATATCTTCATCATCATGATATCTTCATCATCATCATCATCATCATCATCATCATCATCATCATGATATCTTCATCATTATCATCATCATCATGATATCTTCATCATCATCATCATCATCATCATCATCATCATCATCATCATGATATCTTCATCATCATCATCATCATCTCATAATGATATCATCATCATCATCGTCATCTCATAATGATATCATCATCATCATCATCTCATAATGATATCATCATCATCATCATCAATGATATCATCATCATCATCATCATCATCTCATCATGATATCATCATCATCATCATCATCTCATAATGATATCATCATCATCTCATCATGATATCTTCATCATCATCATCATCTCATCATGATATCCTCATCATCATTATATCATCATCATCTCATCATGATATCATCATCATCATGATATCATCATCATCATCATCTCATCATGATATCATCATCATCTCATCATGATATCATCATCTCATCATGATATCATCATCATCATCATCATCTCATCATGATATCATCATCATCATCATCATCTCATCATGATATCATCATCATCATCATCATCATCATCAATGATATCATCATCATCATCATCTCATCATGATATCATCATCATCATCATCATCATCTCATCATGATATCATCATCATCATCATCATCATCTCATAATGATATCATCATCATCATCATCATCATCTCATAATGATATCATCATCATCATCATCATCATCAATGATATCATCATCTTAATCAATGATATCATCATTATCATCATCATCATCATCATCATCATCATCATCTCATCATGATATCATCATCATCATCATCATCTCATCATGATATCATCATCATCATCATCATCATCATCTCATCATGATATCATCATCATCATCATCATCATCTCATAATGATATCATCATCATCATCATCATCAATGATATCATCATCTTAATCAATGATATCATCATTATCATCATCATCATCATCATCATCATCTCATCATGATATCATCATCATCATCATCATCATCTCATCATGATATCATCATCATCATCATCATCATCTCATCATGATATCATCATCATCATCATCATCATCTCATCATGATATCATCATCATCATCATCTCATCATGATATCATCATCATCATAATCATCATCTCATCATGATATCATCATCATCATCATCATCTCATCATGATATCATCATTTCATCATGATATCATCATCATCATCATCATCATCATCATCGTCATCATGATATCATCATCATCATCATCATCATCATCATCATCATCATCATGATATCTTCATCATCATCATCATCATCACGATATCTTCATCATCATCATCATCATCATCATCTCATCATGATATCATCATCATCTCATCATCATCATCTCATCATGATATCATCATCATCTCATCATGATATCATCATCATCATGATATCATCATCATCATCATCATGATATCATCATCATCATCATCATCATCTCATCATGATATCATCATCTCATCATGATATCATCATCTCATCATGATATCATCATCATCATCATCATCTCATCATGATATCATCATTTCATCATGATATCATCATCATCATCATCATCATGATATCATCATCATCATCATCATCATGATATCATCATCATCATCATCATCATCATCATCATGATATCATCATCATCATCATGATATCATCATCATCATCATCATCATCTCATCATGATATCATCATCATCATCATCATCATGATATCATCATTTCATCGTGATATCATCATCATCATCATCATCATCATCATCATGATATCATCATCATCATCATCATCATGATTTCATCATCATCATCATCATCATGATATCATCATCATCATCATCATCATCTCATCATGATATCATCATCATCATCATCATGATATCATCATCATCATCATCTCATGATATCATCATCATCATCATGATATCTTCATCATCATCATCATCATGATATCTTCATCATCATCATGATATCTTCATCATCATCATCATCATCATATCTTCATCATCATCATGATATCTTCATCATCATCATCATCATGATATCTTCATCATCATCATCATCATCATCATCATCATCATCATCATCATCATGATATCTTCATCATCATCATGATATCTTCATCATCATCATCATCATGATATCTTCATCATCATCATCATCATGATATCTTCATCATCATCATCATCATCATCATCATCATCGTCATCGTCATCATGATATCATCATCATCATCATCATCATCATCATCATGATATCTTCATCATCATCATCATCATCACGATATCTTCATCATCATCATCATCATCATCATCATCATCATGATATCATCATCATCATCATCATCATCATGATATCTTCATCATCATCATCATCACGATATCTTCATCATCATCATGATATCTTCATCATCATCATCATCATCATCATCATCATCATCATCATCATGATATCATCATCATCATCTCATGATATCATCATCATCATCATCATCTCATCATGATATCATCATCATCATCATCATCATCTTATGATATCATCATCATCATCATCGTCATCATCATCGTCATCATGATATCATCATCATCGTCATCATCATCGTCATCATGATATCATCATTATAATCATCATCATCATCATCATCGAATCATGATATCATCATCATCATCATCATCATCATCTCATAATGATAACATCATCATCATCATCTCATCATGATATCATCATCATCATCATCTCATAATGATATCATCATCATCATCTCATCATGATAACATCATCATCATCATCTCATCATGATATCATCATCATCATCATCATCTCATAATGATATCATCATCATCTCATCATGATATCATCATCATCATCATCATCATCTCATCATGATATCATCATCATCATCATCATCATCATCTCATAATGATATCATCATCATCTCATCATGATATCATCATCATCATCATCATCATCATCATCATCATCATCTCATCATGATATCATCATTATCTCATCATGATATCATCATCATCTCATCATGATATCATCATCATCTCATCATGATATCTTCGTCATCTCATCATGATACCATCATCTCATCATACTATCATCATCATCATCATCTCATCATGATATCATCATCATCATCTCATCATGATATCATCATCATCTCATCATGATATCATCATGATATCATCACTATCATCTCATCATGATATCATCATCATCTCATCATGATATCATCATCATCTCATCATGATATCATCATTTCATCATGATATCATCATCTCATCCTGATATCATCATCATCATCATCATCATCATCTCATCCTGATATCATCATCATCATCTCATCCTGATATCATCATCATCATCATCATCATCTCATCATACTATCATCATCATCATCATCATCATCTCATCATGATATCATCATCATCATCATCATCATCTCATCATGATATCATCACTATCATCTCATCATGATATCATCACTATCATCTCATCATGATATCTTCATCATCATCATCATCATCATCATCATCATCTCATCCTGATATCATCATCATCATCATCATCATCATCTCATCCTGATATCATCATCATCATCATCTCATCATACTATCATCATCATCATCATCATCATCTCATCATGATATCATCATCATCATCATCATCATCATCATCTCATCATGATATCATCACTATCATCTCATCACGATATCATCACTATCATCTCATCATGATATCTTCATCATCATCATCATCATCATCATCATCATCATGATATCTTCATCATCATCTCATGATATCATCATCATCATCATCTCATGATATCATCATCATCTCATGATATCATCATCATCATCATCATCATCATCATGATATCTTCATCATCATCATCATCATGATATCTTCATCATCATCATCATCATCTCATCATGATATCATCATCATCTCATCATGATATCATCACTATCATCTCATCATGATATCATCATCATCTCATCATGATATCATCATCATCATCATCTCATAATGATATCATCATCATCATCATCATCAATGATATCATCATCATCATCATCATCATCTCATCATGATATCATCATCATCATCATCATCATCTCATAATGATATCATCATCATCTCATCATGATATCTTCATCATCATCATCATCTCATCATGATATCATCATCATTATGATATCATCATCATCTCATCATGATATCATCATCATCATGATATCATCATCATCATCATCTCATCATGATATCATCATCTCATCATGATATCATCATCTCATCATGATATCATCATCATCACCATCTCATCATGATATCATCATCATCATCATCATCATCAATGATATCATCATCATCATCATCTCATCATGATATCATCATCATCATCATCATCATCTCATCATCATCTCATCATGATATCATCATCATCATCATCATCATCAATGATATCATCATCATCATCATCTCATCATCTCATAATGATATCATCATCATCATCATCATCATCAATGATATCATCATCTTAATCAATGATATCATCATTATCATCATCATCATCATCATCATCTCATCATGATATCATCATCATCATCATCATCATCATCTCATCATGATATCATCATCATCATCATCTCATCATGATATCATCATCATCATAATCATCATCTCATCATGATATCATCATCATCTCATCATGATATCATCATCATCATGATATCATCATCATCTCATCATGATATCATCATCATCATGATATCATCATCATCATCATCATCATCATCATCATCATCTCATCATGATATCATCATCATCATCATCATCATCATCATCATCATCATCATCATCATCATCATCATCTCATCATGATATCATCATCATCATCATCATCTCATCATGATATCACCATCATCATAATCATCATCATCATCATCTCATCATGATATCATCATCATCTCATCATGATATCATCATCATCATGATATCATCATCATCTCATCATGATATCATCATCATCATGATATCATCATCATCATCATCATCATCTCATCATGATATCATCATCATCATAATCATCATCATCATCTCATCATGATATCATCATCATCTCATCATGATATCATCATCATCATGATATCATCATCATCTCATCATCATCATGATATCATCATCATCATCATCATCATCATCTCATCATGATATCATCATCTCATCATGATATCATCATCTCATCTTGATATCATCATCATCATCATCGCATCATGATATCATCATTTCATCATGATATCATCATCATCATCATCATGATATCATCATCATCATCATCATCATGATATCATCATCATCATCATCATCATCATCATCATCATGATATCATCATCATCATCATGATATCATCATCATCATCATGATATCATCATCATCATCATCATCATCATCTCATCATGATATCATCATCATCATCATCATGATATCATCATCATCATCATCATGATATCATCATTTCATCGTGATATCATCATCATCATCATCATCATCATGATATCATCATCATCATCATCATCATCATCATGATATCATCATCATCATCATCATCATGATATCATCATCATCATCATGATATCATCATCATCATCATCATCTCATCATGATATCATCATCATCATCATCATGATATCATCATCATCATCATGATATCTTCATCATCATCATGATATCTTCATCATCATCATCATCATGATATCTTCATCATCATCATCATCATCATGATATCTTCATCATCATCATCATCATGATATCTTCATCATCATCATCATCATGATATCTTCATCATCATCATCATCATCATCATGATATCTTCATCATCATCATGATATCTTCATCATCATCATCATCATCGTCATCATGATATCATCATCATCATCATCATCGTCATCATGATATCATCATCATCATCATCATCATCATGATATCTTCATCATCATCATGATATCTTCATCATCATCATCATCATCATCATCGTCATCATGATATCATTATCATCGTCATCATGATATCATCATCATCATCGTCATCATGATATCATCATCATCATCATCATCATCATCATCATCATGATATCATCATCATCATCATCATCTTATGATATCATCATCATCTCATGATATCATCATCATCATCATCATCATGATATCTTCATCATCATCATGATATCTTCATCATCATCAACATCATCATGATATCTTCATCATCATCATGATACCTTCATCATCATCATCATCATCATCATGATATCTTCATCATCATCATCATCATCATTATCATCATGATATCTTCATCATCATCATCATCATCATGATATCTTCATCATCATCATGATATCTTCATCATCATCAACATCTCATCATGATATCATCATCATCTCATCATGATATCATCATCATCATCATCATCATCTCATCATGATATCATCATCATCTCATCATGATATCATCATCATCATGATATCATCATCATCTCATCATGATATCATCATCATCATGATATCATCATCATCATCTCATCATGATATCATCATCATCTCATCATATCATCATCATCTCATCATGATATCATCATCATCATCATCTCATCATCATCATCTCATCATGATATCATCATCTCATCATGATATCATCATCATCATCATCATCATCATATCATCATCATCATCATCATCATCATCATGATATCATCATCGTCATCATGATATCATCATCATTCACATGATATCATCATCATCATCATCTCATCATGATATCATCATCATCATCATCATCATCTCATCATGATATCATCATCATCTCATCATGATATCATCATCATCATCATCATGATATCTTCATCATCATGATATCTTCATCATCATCATCATCATCATCATGATATCTTCATCATCATGATATCTTCATCATCATCATCATCATCATCATCATCATGATATCTTCATCATCATCATCATCATCATGATATCTTCATCATCATCATCATCATCATGATATCTTCATCATCATCATCATCATCATCATCATCATCATCATCATCATCATCATCATCATGATATCTTCATCATCATCATCATCATCATCTCATAATGATATCATCATCATCATCGTCATCTCATAATGATATCATCATCATCATCTCATAATGATATCATCATCATCTCATAATGATATCATCATCATCATCATCATCAATGATATCATCATCATCATCATCATCATCATCATCTCATCATGATATCATCATCTCATCATGATATCATCATCATCTCATCATGATATCATCATCTCATCATGATATCATCATCATCATCATCTCATCATGATATCATCATCATCATCAATGATATCATCATCATCATCATCTCATCATGATATCATCATCATCATCATCTCATCATGATATCATCATCATCATCATCATCATCATCATCATCATCAATGATATCATCATCATCATCATCTCATCATGATATCATCATCATCATCATCTCATCATGATATCATCATCATCATCATCATCATCATCATTATCATCATCATCTCATCATGATATCATCATCATCATCATCATCATCATCTCATAATGATATCATCATCATCATCATCATCATCTCATAATGATATCATCATCATCATCAATGATATCATCATCATCATCAATGATATCATCATCTTAATCAATGATATCATCATTATCATCATCATCATCATCATCATCTCATCATGATATCATCATCATCATCATCATCTCATCATGATATCATCATCATCATCATCATCATCATCTCATCATGATATCATCATCATCATCATCATCATCATCTCATCATGATATCATCATCATCATCATCTCATAATGATATCATCATCATCATAATCATCATCTCATCATGATATCATCATCATGTCATCATGATATCATCATCATCATGATATCATCATCATCTCATCATGATATCATCATCATCATGATATCATAATCATCATCATCATCTCATCATGATATCATCATCATCATCATCATCATCATCATCTCATCATGATATCATCATCATCATCATCTCATCATGATATCATCATCATCATAATCATCATCATCATCTCATCATGATATCATCATCATCTCATCATGATATCATCATCATCATGATATCATCATCATCTCATCATGATATCATCATCATCATGATATCATCATCATCATCATCTCATCATGATATCATCATCATCTCATCATCATCATCTCATCATGATATCATCATCATCATGATATCATCATCATCATGATATCATCATCATCTCATCATGATATCATCATCATCATGATATCATCATCATCATCATCATCATCTTCTTCATCATCATCATGATATCATCATCTCATCATGATATCATGATATCATCATCATCATCATCTCATCATGATATCATCATTTCATCATGATATCATCATCATCATCATCATCTCATCATGATATCATCATTTCATCATGATATCATCATCATCATCATCATCATCATCATCATGATATCATCATCATCATGATCTCATCATCATCATCATCATCATGATATCATCATCATCATCATGATATCATCATCATCATCATGATATCATCATCATCATCATGATATCATCATCATCATCATCATCATCATCTCATCATGATATCATCATCATCATCATCATCATCATCATGATATCATCATTTCATCGTGATATCATCATCATCATCATCATCATCATCATGATATCATCATCATCATCATCATCATCATCATCATGATATCATCATCATCATCATCATCATGATATCATCATCATCATCATGATATCATCATCATCATCATCATCTCATCATGATATCATCATCATTATCATCATGATATCATCATCATCATCATCTCATGATATCATCATCATCATCATGATATCTTCATCATCATCATCATCATGATATCTTCATCATCATCATGATATCTTCATCATCATCATCATCATGATATCTTCATCATCATCATGATATCTTCATCATCATCATCATCATGATATCTTCATCATCATCATGATATCTTCATCATCATCATCATCATGATATCTTCATCATCATCATCATCATGATATCTTCATCATCATCATCATCATCATCATCATCATCATGATATCTTCATCATCATCATGATATCTTCATCATCATCATCATCATGATATCTTCATCATCATCATCATCATCATCATCATCATCATCATGATATCTTCATCATCATCATGATATCTTCATCATCATCATGATATCTTCATCATCATCATCATCATGATATCTTCATCATCATCATCATCATCATCATCATATCTTCATCATCATCATCATCATCATCATCATCATCATCATCGTCATCATGATATCATCATCATCATCATCATCATCATCATCATCATGATATCTTCATCATCATCATCATCATCACGATATCTTCATCATCATCATCATCATCATCATCTCATCATGATATCATCATCATCATCATCATCATCATGATATCTTCATCATCATCATCATCACGATATCTTCATCATCATCATCATCATCATCATCATCATCATGATATCATCATCATCATCTCATGATATCATCATCATCATCATCATCTCATCATGATATCATCATCATCATCATCTTATGATATCATCATCATCATCATCGTCATCATCATCGTCATCATGATATCATCATCATCGTCATCATCATCGTCATCATGATATCATCATTATAATCATCATCATCATCATCATCGAATCATGATATCATCATCATCATCATCATCATCATCATCATCTCATCATGATAACATCATCATCATCATCTCATCATGATATCATCATCATCATCATCATCATCATCATCATCATCATCATCATCATCTCATAATGATATCATCATCATCATCTCATCATGATAACATCATCATCATCATCTCATCATGATATCATCATCATCATCATCATCTCATAATGATATCATCATCATCATCTCATCATGATATCATCATCATCATCATCATCATCATCATCATCTCATCATGATATCATCATCATCATCATCATCATCTCATAATGATATCATCATCATCTCATCATGATATCATCATCATCATCATCATCATCATCATCTCATCATGATATCATCATCATCTCATCATGATATCATCATCATCTCATCATGATATCATCATCATCTCATCATGATATCTTCATCATCTCATCATGATACCATCATCTCATCATACTATCATCATCATCATCATCTCATCATGATATCATCATCATCATCATCATCATCATCTCATTATGATATCATCATCATCATCTCATCATGATATCATCATCTCATCATACTATCATCATCATCATCTCATCATGATATCATCATCATCATCATCATCATCATCATCTCATCATGATATCATCATCATCATCATCATCATCATCATCATCAATGATATCATCATCATCAGCATCATCATCAATGATATCATCATCATCATCATCATCATCTCATCATGATATCATCATCATCATCATCATCATCATCATCTCATAATGATATCATCATCATCTCATCATGATATCTTCATCATCATCATCATCTCATCATGATATCATCATCATCATCATCATGATATCATCATCATCATCATGATATCTTCATCATCATCATGATATCTTCATCATCATCATCATCATGATATCTTCATCATCATCATCATCATGATATCTTCATCATCATCATCATCATGATATCTTCATCATCATCATCATCATGATATCTTCATCATCATCATCATCATCATCATGATATCTTCATCATCATCATGATATCTTCATCATCATCATCATCATCATCGTCATCATGATATCATCATCATCATCATCATCGTCATCATGATATCATCATCATCATCATCATCATCATCATCATGATATCTTCATCATCATCATGATATCTTCATCATCATCATCATCGTCATCATGATATCATCATCATCATCATCATCGTCATCATGATATCTTCATCATCATCATCATCGTCATCATGATATCATCATCATCATCATCATCGTCATCATGATATCATCATCATCATCATCATCATCATCATCATCATCATCATCATCATGATATCATCATCATCATCATCATCATCATCATCTCATGATATCATCATCATCATCATCATCGTGATATCATCATCATCATCATCATCATCATCATCATCATCATCATCATCATCATCATCATCATGATATCATCATCATCATCATCATCATCATCATGATATCATCATCATCATCATGATATCTTCATCATCATCATGATATCTTCATCATCATCATCATCATGATATCTTCATCATCATCATCATCATGATATCTTCATCATCATCATGATATCTTCATCATCATCATCATCATGATATCTTCATCATCATCATCATCATCATCATCATCATGATATCTTCATCATCATCATGATATCTTCATCATCATCATCATCATCATCATCATCATGAT
>JAYKOZ010000084.1:390000-410000 GCA_036172795.1 Pelodytes ibericus
TCATCATCATCATCATCTCATAATGATATCATCATCATCATCATCATCAATGATATCATCATCATCATCATCATCATCTCATCATGATATCATCATCATCATCATCATCATCATCATCATCATCTCATAATGATATCATCATCATCTCATCATGATATCTTCATCATCATCATCATCTCATCATGATATCATCATCATTATGATATCATCATCATCTCATCATGATATCATCATCATCATGATATCATCATCATCATCATCTCATCATGATATCATCATCTCATCATGATATCATCATCTCATCATGATATCATCATCATCACCATCTCATCATGATATCATCATCATCATCATCATCATCAATGATATCATCATCATCATCATCTCATCATGATATCATCATCATCATCATCATCATCTCATCATCATCCCATCATGATATCATCATCATCATCATCATCATCATCAATGATATCATCATCATCATCATCTCATCATCTCATAATGATATCATCATCATCATCATCATCATCATCAATGATATCATCATCTTAATCAATGATATCATCATTATCATCATCATCATCATCATCATCTCATCATGATATCATCATCATCATCATCATCATCATCTCATCATGATATCATCATCATCATCATCTCATCATGATATCATCATCATCATAATCATCATCTCATCATGATATCATCATCATCTCATCATGATATCATCATCATCATGATATCATCATCATCTCATCATGATATCATCATCATCATGATATCATCATCATCATCATCATCATCATCATCATCTCATCATGATATCATCATCATCATCATCATCATCATCATCATCATCATCATCATCATCTCATCATGATATCATCATCATCATCATCTCATCATGATATCACCATCATCATAATCATCATCATCATCATCTCATCATGATATCATCATCATCTCATCATGATATCATCATCATCATGATATCATCATCATCTCATCATGATATCATCATCATCATGATATCATCATCATCATCATCATCTCATCATGATATCATCATCATCATAATCATCATCATCATCTCATCATGATATCATCATCATCTCATCATGATATCATCATCATCATGATATCATCATCATCTCATCATCATCATGATATCATCATCATCATCATCATCATCATCATCTCATCATGATATCATCATCTCATCATGATATCATCATCTCATCTTGATATCATCATCATCATCATCTCATCATGATATCATCATTTCATCATGATATCATCATCATCATCATCATGATATCATCATCATCATCATCATCATGATATCATCATCATCATCATCATCATCATGATATCATCATCATCATCATGATATCATCATCATCATCATGATATCATCATCATCATCATCATCATCATCATCTCATCATGATATCATCATCATCATCATCATCATCATGATATCATCATTTCATCGTGATATCATCATCATCATCATCATCATCATGATATCATCATCATCATCATCATCATCATGATATCATCATCATCATCATCATCATGATATCATCATCATCATCATGATATCATCATCATCATCATCATCTCATCATGATATCATCATCATCATCATCATGATATCATCATCATCATCATGATATCTTCATCATCATCATGATATCTTCATCATCATCATCATCATGATATCTTCATCATCATCATCATCATCATCATGATATCTTCATCATCATCATCATCATGATATCTTCATCATCATCATCATCATGATATCTTCATCATCATCATCATCATCATCATGATATCTTCATCATCATCATGATATCTTCATCATCATCATCATCATCGTCATCATGATATCATCATCATCATCATCATCGTCATCATGATATCATCATCATCATCATCATCATCATGATATCTTCATCATCATCATGATATCTTCATCATCATCATCATCATCATCATCATCGTCATCATGATATCATCATCATCGTCATCATGATATCATCATCATCATCGTCATCATGATATCATCATCATCATCATCATCATCATCATGATATCATCATCATCATCATCATCATCTTATGATATCATCATCATCTCATGATATCATCATCATCATCATCATCATGATATCTTCATCATCATCATGATATCTTCATCATCATCAACATCATCATGATATCTTCATCATCATCATGATATCTTCATCATCATCATCATCATCATCATGATATCTTCATCATCATCATCATCATCATTATCATCATGATATCTTCATCATCATCATCATCATCATGATATCTTCATCATCATCATGATATCTTCATCATCATCAACATCTCATCATGATATCATCATCATCTCATCATGATATCATCATCATCATCATCATCATCTCATCATGATATCATCATCATCTCATCATGATATCATCATCATCATGATATCATCATCATCTCATCATGATATCATCATCATCATGATATCATCATCATCATCTCATCATGATATCATCATCATCTCATCATATCATCATCATCTCATCATGATATCATCATCATCATCATCTCATCATCATCATCTCATCATGATATCATCATCTCATCATGATATCATCATCATCATCATCATCATCATATCATCATCATCATCATCATCATCATCATGATATCATCATCGTCATCATGATATCATCATCATTCACATGATATCATCATCATCATCATCTCATCATGATATCATCATCATCATCATCATCATCTCATCATGATATCATCATCATCTCATCATGATATCATCATCATCATCATCATGATATCTTCATCATCATGATATCTTCATCATCATCATCATCATCATCATGATATCTTCATCATCATGATATCTTCATCATCATCATCATCATCATCATCATCATCATGATATCTTCATCATCATCATCATCATCATGATATCTTCATCATCATCATCATCATCATGATATCTTCATCATCATCATCATCATCATCATCATCATCATCATCATGATATCTTCATCATCATCATCATCATCATCTCATAATGATATCATCATCATCATCGTCATCTCATAATGATATCATCATCATCATCTCATAATGATATCATCATCATCTCATAATGATATCATCATCATCATCATCATCAATGATATCATCATCATCATCATCATCATCATCTCATCATGATATCATCATCTCATCATGATATCATCATCATCTCAACATGATATCATCATCTCATCATGATATCATCATCATCATCATCTCATCATGATATCATCATCATCATCAATGATATCATCATCATCATCATCTCATCATGATATCATCATCATCATCATCATCATCATCATCATCATCAATGATATCATCATCATCATCATCTCATCATGATATCATCATCATCATCATCTCATCATGATATCATCATCATCATCATCATCATCATCATTATCATCATCATCTCATCATGATATCATCATCATCATCATCATCATCATCTCATAATGATATCATCATCATCATCATCATCATCTCATAATGATATCATCATCATCATCAATGATATCATCATCATCATCAATGATATCATCATCTTAATCAATGATATCATCATTATCATCATCATCATCATCATCATCTCATCATGATATCATCATCATCATCATCATCATCATCTCATCATGATATCATCATCATCATCATCATCATCATCTCATCATGATATCATCATCATCATCATCATCATCATCTCATCATGATATCATCATCATCATCATCTCATAATGATATCATCATCATCATAATCATCATCTCATCATGATATCATCATCATGTCATCATGATATCATCATCATCATGATATCATCATCATCTCATCATGATATCATCATCATCATGATATCATAATCATCATCATCATCTCATCATGATATCATCATCATCATCATCATCATCATCATCATCTCATCATGATATCATCATCATCATCATCTCATCATGATATCATCATCATCATAATCATCATCATCATCTCATCATGATATCATCATCATCTCATCATGATATCATCATCATCATGATATCATCATCATCTCATCATGATATCATCATCATCATGATATCATCATCATCATCATCATCTCATCATGATATCATCATCATCTCATCATCATCATCTCATCATGATATCATCATCATCATGATATCATCATCATCATGATATCATCATCATCTCATCATGATATCATCATCATCATGATATCATCATCATCATCATCATCATCTTCTTCATCATCATCATGATATCATCATCTCATCATGATATCATGATATCATCATCATCATCATCTCATCATGATATCATCATTTCATCATGATATCATCATCATCATCATCATCTCATCATGATATCATCATTTCATCATGATATCATCATCATCATCATCATCATCATCATCATCATGATATCATCATCATCATCATCATCATGATATCATCATCATCATCATCATCATGATATCATCATCATCATCATGATATCATCATCATCATCATGATATCATCATCATCATCATGATATCATCATCATCATCATCATCATCATCATCTCATCATGATATCATCATCATCATCATCATCATCATCATCATGATATCATCATTTCATCGTGATATCATCATCATCATCATCATCATGATATCATCATCATCATCATCATCATCATCATGATATCATCATCATCATCATCATCATGATATCATCATCATCATCATGATATCATCATCATCATCATCATCTCATCATGATATCATCATCATTATCATCATGATATCATCATCATCATCATCTCATGATATCATCATCATCATCATGATATCTTCATCATCATCATCATCATGATATCTTCATCATCATCATGATATCTTCATCATCATCATCATCATGATATCTTCATCATCATCATGATATCTTCATCATCATCATCATCATGATATCTTCATCATCATCATCATCATCATCATCATCATGATATCTTCATCATCATCATGATATCTTCATCATCATCATCATCATGATATCTTCATCATCATCATCATCATCATCATCATCATGATATCTTCATCATCATCATGATATCTTCATCATCATCATGATATCTTCATCATCATCATCATCATGATATCTTCATCATCATCATCATCATCATCATCATATCTTCATCATCATCATCATCATCATCATCATCATCATCGTCATCATGATATCATCATCATCATCATCATCATCATCATCATCATGATATCTTCATCATCATCATCATCATCACGATATCTTCATCATCATCATCATCATCATCATCTCATCATGATATCATCATCATCATCATCATCATCATGATATCTTCATCATCATCATCATCACGATATCTTCATCATCATCATCATCATCATCATCATGATATCATCATCATCATCTCATGATATCATCATCATCATCATCATCTCATCATGATATCATCATCATCATCATCTTATGATATCATCATCATCATCATCGTCATCATCATCGTCATCATGATATCATCATCATCGTCATCATCATCGTCATCATGATATCATCATTATAATCATCATCATCATCATCATCGAATCATGATATCATCATCATCATCATCATCATCATCATCATCTCATCATGATAACATCATCATCATCATCTCATCATGATATCATCATCATCATCATCATCATCATCATCATCATCTCATAATGATATCATCATCATCATCTCATCATGATAACATCATCATCATCATCTCATCATGATATCATCATCATCATCATCATCTCATAATGATATCATCATCATCATCTCATCATGATATCATCATCATCATCATCATCATCATCTCATCATGATATCATCATCATCATCATCATCATCTCATAATGATATCATCATCATCTCATCATGATATCATCATCATCATCATCATCATCATCATCTCATCATGATATCATCATCATCTCATCATGATATCATCATCATCTCATCATGATATCATCATCATCTCATCATGATATCTTCATCATCTCATCATGATACCATCATCTCATCATACTATCATCATCATCATCATCTCATCATGATATCATCATCATCATCATCATCATCATCTCATTATGATATCATCATCATCATCTCATCATGATATCATCATCTCATCATACTATCATCATCATCATCTCATCATGATATCATCATCATCATCATCATCATCTCATCATGATATCATCATCATCTCATCATGATATCATCACTATCATCTCATCATGATATCATCATCATCTCATCATGATATCATCATCATCATCATCTCATCATGATATCATCATTTCATCATGATATCATCATCTCATCCTGATATCATCATCATCATCATCATCATCATCATCATCATCATCATCATCATCATCATCATCATCTCATCCTGATATCATCATCATCATCATCATCTCATCCTGATATCATCATCATCATCATCATCTCATCATACTATCATCATCATCATCATCATCTCATCATGATATCATCATCATCATCATCATCATCATCTCATCATGATATCATCACTATCATCTCATCATGATATCATCACTATCATCTCATCATGATATCTTCATCATCATCATCATCATCATCATCATCATGATATCTTCATCATCATCTCATGATATCATCATCATCATCATCTCATGATATCATCATCATCTCATGATATCATCATCATCATCATCATCATCATGATATCTTCATCATCATCATCATCATGATATCTTCATCATCATCATCATCTCATCATGATATCATCATCATCTCATCATAATATCATCACTATCATCGCATCATGATATCATCATCATCTCATCATGATATCATCATCATCATCATCTCATCATGATATCATCATTTCATCATGATATCATCATCTCATCATGATATCATCATCATCATCATCATCATCTCATCCTGATATCATCATCATCATCATCTCATCCTGATATCATCATCATCATCATCATCATCATCATCTCATCATGATATCATCATCATCATCTCATGATATCATCATCTCATCATGATATCATCATCATCATCATCATCATCATCATCATCATGTTATCTTCATCATCATGATATCTTCATCATCATCATCATCATCATCATGATATCTTCATCATCATCATGATATCTTCATCATCATCATGATATCTTCATCATCATCATGATATCTTCATCATCATCATCTCATGATATCATCATCTCATCATGATATCATCATCATCATCATGATATCTTCATCATCATGATGTCTTCATCATCATCATCATCATGATATCATCATCATAATCATCATATCATCATGATATCATCATCATCATGATATCATCATCATCATCTCATGATATCAACATCATCATCATCCCATCATGATATCATCATCATCATCATCTCATGATATCATCATCATCATCATCATCATCATCATGATATCTTCATCATCTTCATCATCTCATCATGATATCTTCATCATCATCATCATCATCATCATGATATCTTCATCATCATCATCATCTCATCATGATATCATCATCATCATCATCATCTCATCATGATATCATCATCATCTCATCATGATATCATCACTATAATCTCATCATGATATCATCATCATCATCATCTCATCATGATATCATCATCATCATCGCATCATGATATCATCATTTCATCATTATATCATCATTTCATCATGATATCATCATCTCATTATGATATCATCATCATCATCATCATCTCATCCTGATATCATCATCATCATCTCATCCTGATATCATCATCATCATCATCATCATCTCATCATGATATCATCATCATCATCGCATCATGATATCATCATTTCATCATTATATCATCATTTCATCATGATATCATCATCTCATCATGATATCATCATCATCATCATCTCATCCTGATATCATCATCATCTCATCCTGATATCATCATCATCATCATCTCATCCTGATATCATCATCATCATCATCATCATCATCTCATCATGATATCATCATCATCATCATCATCATGATATCTTCATCATCATGATATCTTCATCATCATCATCATCATCATCATGATATCTTCATCATCATCATGATATCTTCATCATCATCATGATATCTTCATCATCATCATCATCAATGATATCATCATCATCATCATCATCATCAATGATATCATCATCATCATCATCATCATCATCTCATCATGATATCATCATGATATCATCATCATCATGATATCATCATCATCATCATGATATCATCATCATCATCATCATGATATCATCATCATCATCATCATGATATCATCATCATCATCATCATGATATCATCATCATCATCATCATCATCTCATAATGATATCATCATCATCTCATCATGATATCATCATCATCATCATCATCAACATCATCTCATCATGATATCATCATCATCTCATCATGATATCATCATCATCATCATCATCATCTCATCATGATATCATCATCATCATGATATCATCATCATCATCTCATCATGATATCATCATCATCATCATCATCATCTCATCATGATATCATCATCATCATCATCATTATCATCCCATCATGATATCATCATCATCATCATCATCTCATGATATCATCATCATCATCATCATCATCATCATCATGATATCTTCATCATCTTCATCATCATCATCATGATATCTTCATCATCATCATCATCATCATCATGATATCTTCATCATCATCATCATCTCATCATGATATCATCATCATCATCATCATCATCATCTCATCATGATATCATCATCATCTCATCATGATATCATCACTATAATCTCATCATGATATCATCATCATCATCATCTCATCATGATATCATCATCATCATCGCATCATGATATCATCATTTCATCATTATATCATCATTTCATCATGATATCATCATCTCATCATGATATCATCATCATCATCATCATCTCATCCTGATATCATCATCATCATCATCTCATCCTGATATCATCATCATCATCATCATCATCATCTCATCATGATATCATCATCATCATCGCATCATGATATCATCATTTCATCATTATATCATCATTTCATCATGATATCATCATCTCATCATGATATCATCATCATCATCATCATCTCATCCTGATATCATCATCATCATCATCTCATCCTGATATCATCATCATCATCATCATCATCATCTCATCATGATATCATCATCATCATCGCATCATGATATCATCATTTCATCATTATATCATCATTTCATCATGATATCATCATCTCATCATGATATCATCATCATCTCATCCTGATATCATCATCATCTCATCCTGATATCATCATCATCATCATCTCATCCTGATATCATCATCATCATCATCATCATCATCATCATCATCATCATGATATCTTCATCATCATGATATCTTCATCATCATCATAATCATCATCATCATCATCATCATCATCATCATCATGATATCTTCATCATCATCATGATATCTTCATCATCATCATGATATCTTCATCATCATCATCATCAATGATATCATCATCATCATCATCATCAATGATATCATCATCATCATCATCATCATCATCATCATCATCATCTCATCATGATATCATCATGATATCATCATCATCATCATCATGATATCATCATCATCATCATCATGATATCATCATCATCATCATCATCATGATATCATCATCATCATCATGATATCATCATCATCATCATCATGATATCATCATCATCATCATCATCTCATAATGATATCATCATCATCTCATCATGATATCATCATCATCATCATCATCATCAAAATCATCTCATCATGATATCATCATCATCTCATCATGATATCATCATCATCATCATCATCTCATCATGATATCATCATCATCATGATATCATCATCATCATCTCATCATGATATCATCATCATCATCATCATCATCTCATCATGATATCATCATCATCATCATCATCATCATCATCATCATCATCTCATCATGACATCTTCATCATCTCATCATGATATCTTCATCATCATCATCATGATATCATCATCATCATCATCATCATCTCATCATGATATCATCATCATCTCATCATGATATCATCATCATAATCATCATGATATCATCATCATCATCATGATATCTTCATCATCATCATCTCATGATATCATCATCTCATCATGATATCATCATCATCATCATCATCATGATATCTTCATCATCATGATGTCTTCATCATCATCATCATGATATCATCATCATAATCATCATATCATCATGATATCATCATCATCATGATATCATCATCATCATCTCATGATATCAACATCATCATCATCCCATCATGATATCATCATCATCATCATCTCATGATATCATCATCATCATCATCATCATCATGATATCTTCATCATCATCATCATCATCATCATGATATCTTCATCATCATCATCATCATCATCATCATCATGATATCTTCATCATCATCATCATCATCTTATCATGATATAATCATCATCATCATCTCATCATGATATCATCATCATCTCATCATGATATCATCATCATCTCATCATGATATCATCACTATAATCTCATCATGATATCATCATCATCATCATCTCATCATGATATCATCATCATCATCGCATCATGATATCATCATTTCATCATTATATCATCATTTCATCATGATATCATCATCTCATCCTGATATCATCATCATCATCATCTCATCCTGATATCATCATCATCATCATCTCATCCTGATATCATCATCATCATCATCATCATCATCTCATCATGATATCATCATCATCATCATCATCATCATGATATCTTCATCATCATGATATCTTCATCATCATCATCATCATCATCATCATCATCATGATATCTTCATCATCATCATGATATCTTCATCATCATCATGATATCTTCATCATCATCATCATCAATGATATCATCATCATCATCATCATCATCATCATCAATGATATCATCATCATCATCTCATCATGATATCATCATGATATCATCATCATCATGATATCATCATCATCATCATGATATCATCATCATCATCATGATATCATCATCATCATCATCATGATATCATCATCATCATGATATCATCATCATCATCATCATGATATCATCATCATCATCATCATGATATCATCATCATCATCATCATCATCATCATCATCATCATCATCATCATCATCTCATAATGATATCATCATCATCTCATCATGATATCATCATCATCATCATCATCTCATCATGATATCATCATCATCATCATCATCATCATCATGTTATCTTCATCATCATGATATCTTCATCATCATCATCATCATCATCATCATCATCATCATCATCATCATCATCATCATGATATCTTCATCATCATCATGATATCTTCATCATCATCATGATATCTTCATCATCATCATGATATCTTCATCATCATCATCTCATGATATCATCATCTCATCATGATATCATCATCATCATCATGATATCTTCATCATCATGATGTCTTCATCATCATCATCTTCATGATTTCATCATCATAATCATCATATCATCATGATATCATCATCATCATGATATCATCATCATCATCTCATGATATCAACATCATCATCATCCCATCATGATATCATCATCATCATCATCTCATGATATCATCATCATCATCATCATCATCATGATATCTTCATCATCTTCATCATCTCATCATGATATCTTCATCATCATCATCATCATCATCATGATATCTTCATCATCATCATCATCTCATCATGATATCATCATCATCATCATCATCTCATCATGATATCATCATCATCTCATCATGATATCATCACTATAATCTCATCATGATATCATCATCATCATCATCTCATCATGATATCATCATCATCATCGCATCATGATATCATCATTTCATCATTATATCATCATTTCATCATGATATCATCATCTCATTATGATATCATCATCATCATCATCATCATCTCATCCTGATATCATCATCATCATCTCATCCTGATATCATCATCATCATCATCATCATCATCTCATCATGATATCATCATCATCATCGCATCATGATATCATCATTTCATCATTATATCATCATTTCATCATGATATCATCATCTCATCATGATATCATCATCATCATCATCTCATCATGATATCATCATCATCATCGCATCATGATATCATCATTTCATCATTATATCATCATTTCATCATGATATCATCATCTCATTATGATATCATCATCATCATCATCATCTCATCCTGATATCATCATCATCATCTCATCCTGATATCATCATCATCATCATCATCATCATCTCATCATGATATCATCATCATCATCGCATCATGATATCATCATTTCATCATTATATCATCATTTCATCATGATATCATCATCTCATCATGATATCATCATCATCATCATCTCATCCTGATATCATCATCATCTCATCCTGATATCATCATCATCATCATCTCATCCTGATATCATCATCATCATCATCATCATCATCTCATCATGATATCATCATCATCATCATCATCATGATATCTTCATCATCATCATGATATCTTCATCATCATCATGATATCTTCATCATCATCATCATCAATGATATCATCATCATCATCATCAATGATATCATCATCATCATCATCATCATCTCATCATGATATCATCATGATATCATCATCATCATGATATCATCATCATCATCATGATATCATCATCATCATCATCATGATATCATCATCATCATCATCATGATATCATCATCATCATCATCATGATATCATCATCATCATCATCATCATCTCATCATGATATCATCATCATCTCATCATGATATCATCATCATCATCATCATCATCTCATCATGATATCATCATCATCATGATATCATCATCATCATCTCATCATGATATCATCATCATCATCATCATCATCTCATCATGATATCATCATCATCATCATCATTATCATCCCATCATGATATCATCATCATCATCATCATCTCATGATATCATCATCATCATCATCATCATCATCATCATCATCATCATCATGATATCTTCATCATCTTCATCATCATCATCATGATATCTTCATCATCATCATCATCATCATCATGATATCTTCATCATCATCATCATCTCATCATGATATCATCATCATCATCATCATCATCTCATCATGATATCATCATCATCTCATCATGATATCATCACTATAATCTCATCATGATATCATCATCATCATCATCTCATCATGATATCATCATCATCATCGCATCATGATATCATCATTTCATCATTATATCATCATTTCATCATGATATCATCATCTCATCATGATATCATCATCATCATCATCATCTCATCCTGATATCATCATCATCATCATCTCATCCTGATATCATCATCATCATCATCATCATCATCTCATCATGATATCATCATCATCATCGCATCATGATATCATCATTTCATCATTATATCATCATCATCATGATATCTTCATCATCATCATCATCATCATCATCATCATGATATCTTCATCATCATCATCATCTTATCATGATATAATCATCATCATCATCTCATCATGATATCATCATCATCTCATCATGATATCATCATCATCTCATCATGATATCATCATCATCTCATCATGATATCATCACTATAATCTCATCATGATATCATCATCATCATCATCTCATCATGATATCATCATCATCATCGCATCATGATATCATCATTTCATCATTATATCATCATTTCATCATGATATCATCATCTCATCCTGATATCATCATCATCATCATCTCATCCTGATATCATCATCATCATCATCTCATCCTGATATCATCATCATCATCATCATCTCATCATGATATCATCATCATCATCATCATCATCATGATATCTTCATCATCATGATATCTTCATCATCATCATCATCATCATCATGATATCTTCATCATCATCATGATATCTTCATCATCATCATGATATCTTCATCATCATCATGATATCTTCATCATCATCATCATCAATGATATCATCATCATCATCATCATCATCAATGATATCATCATCATCATCTCATCATGATATCATCATGATATCATCATGATATCATCATCATCATGATATCATCATCATCATCATGATATCATCATCATCATCATGATATCATCATCATCATCATCATGATATCATCATCATCATGATATCATCATCATCATCATCATGATATCATCATCATCATCATCATGATATCATCATCATCATCATCATCATCATCATCATCATCATCATCATCATCATCATCATCATCTCATAATGATATCATCATCATCTCATCATGATATCATCATCATCATCATCATCTCATCATGATATCATCATCATCATCATCATCATCATCATCATCATGTTATCTTCATCATCATGATATCTTCATCATCATCATCATCATCATCATCATCATCATCATCATCATGATATCTTCATCATCATCATGATATCTTCATCATCATCATGATATCTTCATCATCATCATGATATCTTCATCATCATCATCTCATGATATCATCATCTCATCATGATATCATCATCATCATCATGATATCTTCATCATCATGATGTCTTCATCATCATCATCATCATGATATCATCATCATAATCATCATATCATCATGATATCATCATCATCATGATATCATCATCATCATCTCATGATATCAACATCATCATCATCCCATCATGATATCATCATCATCATCATCTCATGATATCATCATCATCATCATCATCATCATGATATCTTCATCATCTTCATCATCTCATCATGATATCTTCATCATCATCATCATCATCATCATGATATCTTCATCATCATCATCATCTCATCATGATATCATCATCATCATCATCATCTCATCATGATATCATCATCATCTCATCATGATATCATCACTATAATCTCATCATGATATCATCATCATCATCATCTCATCATGATATCATCATCATCATCGCATCATGATATCATCATTTCATCATTATATCATCATTTCATCATGATATCATCATCTCATTATGATATTATCATCATCATCATCATCTCATCCTGATATCATCATCATCATCTCATCCTGATATCATCATCATCATCATCATCATCATCTCATCATGATATCATCATCATCATCGCATCATGATATCATCATTTCATCATTATATCATCATTTCATCATGATATCATCATCTCATCATGATATCATCATCATCATCATCTCATCCTGATATCATCATCATCTCATCCTGATATCATCATCATCATCATCTCATCCTGATATCATCATCATCATCATCATCATCATCTCATCATGATATCATCATCATCATCATCATCATCATGATATCTTCATCATCATGATATCTTCATCATCATCATCATCATCATCATGATATCTTCATCATCATCATGATATCTTCATCATCATCATGATATCTTCATCATCATCATCATCAATGATATCATCATCATCATCATCATCAATGATATCATCATCATCATCATCATCATCATCTCATCATGATATCATCATGATATCA
Organism: Pelodytes ibericus; assembly: GCA_036172795.1. Lineage (NCBI taxonomy): Eukaryota > Metazoa > Chordata > Amphibia > Anura > Pelodytidae > Pelodytes > Pelodytes ibericus. The sequence goes on from JAYKOZ010000084.1 coordinate 405,909, forward strand.
TCATCATCATGATATCATCATCATCATCATGATATCATCATCATCATCATCATGATATCATCATCATCATCATCATGATATCATCATCATCATCATCATGATATCATCATCATCATCATCATCATCTCATAATGATATCATCATAATCTCATCATGATATCATCATCATCATCATCATCAACATCATCTCATCATGATATCATCATCATCTCATCATGATATCATCATCATCATCATCATCATCATCTCATCATGATATCATCATCATCATGATATCATCATCATCATCTCATCATGATATCATCATCATCATCATCATCATCATCTCATCATGATATCATCATCATCATCATCATTATCATCCCATCATGATATCATCATCATCATCATCATCTCATGATATCATCATCATCATCATCATCATCATCATCATCATGATATCTTCATCATCTTCATCATCATCATCATGATATCTTCATCATCATCATCATCATCATCATGATATCTTCATCATCATCATCATCTCATCATGATATCATCATCATCATCATCATCATCATCATCTCATCATGATATCATCATCATCTCATCATGATATCATCACTATAATCTCATCATGATATCATCATCATCATCATCTCATCATGATATCATCATCATCATCGCATCATGATATCATCATTTCATCATTATATCATCATTTCATCATGATATCATCATCTCATCATGATATCATCATCATCATCATCATCTCATCCTGATATCATCATCATCATCATCTCATCCTGATATCATCATCATCATCATCATCATCATCTCATCATGATATCATCATCATCATCGCATCATGATATCATCATTTCATCATTATATCATCATTTCATCATGATATCATCATCTCATCATGATATCATCATCATCATCATCTCATCCTGATATCATCATCATCATCATCTCATCCTGATATCATCATCATCATCATCATCATCATCTCATCATGATATCATCATCATCATCGCATTATGATATCATCATTTCATCATTATATCATCATTTCATCATGATATCATCATCTCATCATGATATCATCATCATCATCATCTCATCCTGATATCATCATCATCTCATCCTGATATCATCATCATCATTATCTCATCCTGATATCATCATCATCATCATCATCATCATCATCTCATCATGATATCATCATCATCATCATCATCATCATGATATCTTCATCATCATCATGATATCTTCATCATCATCATGATATCTTCATCATCATCATCATCATCAATGATATCATCATCATCATCATCATCATCAATGATATCATCATCATCATCATCATCATCATCATCTCATCATGATATCATCATGATATCATCATCATCATGATATCATCGTCATCATCATGATATCATCATCATCATCATCATGATATCATCATCATCGTCATCATCATGATATCATCATCATCATCATCATGATATCATCATCATCATCATCATGATATCATCATCATCATCATCATGATATCATCATCATCATCATCATCATCATCATCTCATAATGATATCATCATCATCTCATCATGATATCATCATCATCATCATCATCAAAATCATCTCATCATGATATCATCATCATCTCATCATGATATCATCATCATCATCATCATCATCTCATCATGATATCATCATCATCATGATATCATCATCATCATCTCATCATGATATCATCATCATCATCATCATCATCTCATCATGATATCATCATCATCATCATCATCATCATCATCATCATCATCTCATCATGACATCTTCATCATCTCATCATGATATCTTCATCATCATCATCATGATATCATCATCATCATCATCATCATCTCATCATGATATCATCATCATCTCATCATGATATCATCATCATCTCATCATGATATCATCATCATAATCATCATGATATCATCATCATCATCATGATATCTTCATCATCATCATCTCATGATATCATCATCTCATCATGATATCATCATCATCATCATCATGATATCTTCATCATCATGATGTCTTCATCATCATCATCATCATGATATCATCATCATAATCATCATATCATCATGATATCATCATCATCATGATATCATCATCATCATCTCATGATATCAACATCATCATCATCCCATCATGATATCATCATCATCATCATCTCATGATATCATCATCATCATCATCATCATCATGATATCTTCATCATCATCATCATCATCATCATGATATCTTCATCATCATCATCATCATCATCATGATATCTTCATCATCATCATCATCATCATCATCATCATCATCATCATGATATCTTCATCATCATCATCATCTTATCATGATATAATCATCATCATCATCTCATCATGATATCATCATCATCTCATCATGATATCATCATCATCTCATCATGATATCATCACTATAATCTCATCATGATATCATCATCATCATCATCTCATCATGATATCATCATCATCATCGCATCATGATATCATCATTTCATCATTATATCATCATTTCATCATGATATCATCATCTCATCCTGATATCATCATCATCATCATCTCATCCTGATATCATCATCATCATCATCTCATCCTGATATCATCATCATCATCATCATCTCATCATGATATCATCATCATCATCATCATCATCATGATATCTTCATCATCATGATATCTTCATCATCATCATCATCATCATCATCATCATCATCATGATATCTTCATCATCATCATGATATCTTCATCATCATCATGATATCTTCATCATCATCATCATCATCAATGATATCATCATCATCATCATCATCATCATCAATGATATCATCATCATCATCTCATCATGATATCATCATGATATCATCATCATCATGATATCATCATCATCATCATGATATCATCATCATCATCATGATATCATCATCATCATCATGATATCATCATCATCATCATCATGATATCATCATCATCATGATATCATCATCATCATCATCATGATATCATCATCATCATCATCATCATCATCATCATCATCTCATAATGATATCATCATCATCTCATCATGATATCATCATCATCATCATCATCAAAATCATCTCATCATGATATCATCATCATCTCATCATGATATCATCATCATCATCATCATCATCTCATCATGATATCATCATCATCATGATATCATCATCATCATCTCATCATGATATCATCATCATCATCATCATCATCTCATCATGATATCATCATCATCATCATCATCATCTCATCATGATATCATCATCATCATCATCATCATCATCTCATCATGATATCTTCATCATCTCATCATGATATCTTCATCATCATCATCATGATATCATCATCATCATCATCTCATCATGATATCATCATCATCTCATCATGATATCATCATCATAATCATCATGATATCATCATCATCATCATCATCATGATATCATCATCATCATCATCATGATATCTTCATCATCATCATCATCATCATGATATCTTCATCATCATCATCATCATCATGATATCTTCATCATCATCATCATCATCATCATCATCATCATCATGATATCTTCATCATCATCATCATCATCATCATCTTCATCATCATCATCATCATCATCATCATCATCATATCTTCATCATCATCATCATCATCATCATATCTTCATCATCATCATCATCATCATCATTATATCTTCATCATCATAATGATATCATCATCATCTCATAATGATATCATCATCATCTCATCATGATATCATCATCTCATCATGATATCATCATCATCATCATCTCATCATGATATCATCATCATCATCATCATCAATGATATCATCATCATCATCATCATCTCATCATGATATCATCATCATCATCATCTCATAATGATATCATCATCATCATCATCTCATCATGATATCATCATCATTATCATCTCATAATGATATCATCATCATCATCATCATCATCATCAATGATACCATCATCATCATCATCATCATCAATGATATCATCATCATCATCAT
>JAYKOZ010000084.1:420000-442500 GCA_036172795.1 Pelodytes ibericus
ATCATCATCTCATCATGATATCATCATCATCATCATCATCATCTCATCATGATATCATCATCATCATCATCATCAATGATATCATCATCATCTCATCATGATATCATCATCATCATCATCTCATCATGATATCATCATCATCATCATCTCATAATGATATCATCATCATCATCATCATCATCATCATCAATGATATCATCATCTTAATCAATGATATCATCATTATCATCATCATCATCATCATCATCATCTCATCATGATATCATCATCATCATCATCATCTCATCATGATATCATCATCATCATCATCATCATCATCATCATCATCATCATCATCATCTCATCATGATATCATCATCATCATCATCATCATCTCATCATGATATCATCATCATCATCATCATCATCATCTCATCATGATATCATCATCATCTCATCATGATATCATCATCATCATCATCATCATCTCATCATGATATCATCATCATCATCATCATCATCATCTCATCATGATATCATCATCATCATCATCATCATCTCATCATGATATCATCATCATCATCATCATCATCATCATCATCATCATCTCATCATGATATCATCATCATCATCATCTCATCATGATATCATCATCATCATAATCATCATCATCATCTCATCATGATATCATCATCATCTCATCATGATATCATCATCATCATCATCATAATCATCATGATATCATCATCATCATCATCATCATCATGACATCATCATCATCATCATGATATCTTCATCATCATCATCATCATCATCATCATCATCATCATGATATCATCATCATCATCATCATCATCATCATCATCTCATCATGATATCATCATCATCATGATATCATCATCATCATCATCATCATCATCATCATCATCATCATCATCATCTCATCATGATATCATCATCATCATCATCATCTCATAATGATATCATCATCATCTCATCATGATATCTTCATCATCATCATCATCATCATCTCATCATGATATCATCATCATCATGATATCATAATCATCTCATCATGATATCATCATCATCATCATCATCTCATCATGATATCATCATCATCTCATCATGATATCATCATCTCATCATGATAACATCATCATCATCTCATCATGATATCATCATCATCATCTCATCATGATATCATCATCATCATCATCAATGATATCATCATCATCATATCATCATCATCATCATCATCTCATAATGATATCATCCTCATCATCATCATCTCATAATGATATCATCATCATCATCATCATCTCATAATGATATCATCATCATCATCATCATCATCATCATCAATGATATCATCATGATCATCAATGATATCATCATCATCTCATCATGATATCATCATGATCATCAATGATATCATCATGATCATCAATGATATCATCATTATCATCATCATCATCATCATCATCTCATCATGATATCATCATCATCTCATAATGATATCATCATCATCATCATCATCAATGATATCATCATGATCATCAATGATATCATCATTATCATCATCATCATCATCATCATCTCATCATGATATCATTATCATCATCATCATCTCATCATGATATCATCATCATCATCATCATCTCATCATGATATCATCATCATCTCATCATGATATCATCATCATCATCATCATCATCATCATCATCATCATCATCTCATCATGATATAATCATCATCTCATCATGATATCATCATCATCATCATCATCATCATCATCTCATCATGATATCATCATCATCTCATCATGATATCATCATCATCATCATCATCATCATCATCATCATCTCATCATGATATCATCATCATCTCATCATGATATCATCATCATCATGATATCATCATCATCTCATCATGATATCATCATCATCATGATATCATCATCATCATCATCATCTCATCATGATATCATCATCATCTCATCATATCATCATCATCTCATCATGATATCATCATCATCATCATCATCATCATCTCATCATCATCATCTCATCATGATATCATCATCTCATCATGATATCATCATCATCATCATCATCATATCATCATCATCATCATCATCATCATGATATCATCATCGTCATCATGATATCATCATCATCATCATCATCTCATCATGATATCATCATCATCTCATCATGATATCATCATCATCATCATCATCATCATCATCTCATCATGATATCATCATCATCTCATCATGATATCATCATCATCATCATCATCATCATCATCATCATCATCATCTCATCATGATATCATCATCATCTCATCATGATATCATCATCATCATCATCATCATCATCATCATCTCATCATGATATCATCATCATCTCATCATGATATCATCATCATCATCATCATCATCATCATCATCATCATCTCATCATGATATCATCATCATCATGATATCATCATCATCATCATCATCATCTCATCATGATATCATCATCATCTCATCATATCATCATCATCTCATCATGATATCATCATCATCATCATCATCATCATCTCATCATCATCATCTCATCATGATATCATCATCTCATCATGATATCATCATCATCATCATCATATCATCATCATCATCATCATCATCATCATGATATCATCATCGTCATCATGATATCATCATCATCATCATGATATCATCATCATCATCTCATCATGATATCATCATCATCATCATCATCTCATCATGATATCATCATCATCATAATCATCATCATCTCATCATGATATCATCATCATCATCATCATGATATCTTCATCATCATCATCATCATCATCATCATCATCATGATATCTTCATCATCATGATATCTTCATCATCATCATCATCATCATCATCATCATCATGATATCTTCATCATCATCATCATCATCATGATATCTTCATCATCATCATCTCATCATGATATCATCATCATCATCATCATCTCATCATGATATCATCATCATCATAATCATCATCATCTCATCATGATATCATCATCATCATCATCATGATATCTTCATCATCATCATCATCATCATCATCATCATCATGATATCTTCATCATCATGATATCTTCATCATCATCATCATCATCATCATCATCATGATATCTTCATCATCATGATATCTTCATCATCATCATCATCATCATCATCATCATGATATCTTCATCATCATGATATCTTCATCATCATCATCATCATCATCATGATATCTTCATCATCATCATCATCATCATCATCATGATATCTTCATCATCATCATCATCATCATGATATCTTCATCATCATCATCATCATCATCATCATCATCATCATCATCATGATATCTTCATCATCATCATCATCATCATGATATCTTCATCATCATCATCATCATCATGATATCTTCATCATCATCATCATCATCTCATAATGATATCATCATCATCATCGTCATCTCATCATGATATCATCATCATCTCATCATGATATCATCATCATCATCATCATCATCATCATCATCATATCATCATGATATCATCATCATCTCATCATGATATCATCATCATCATCATCATCATCATCATCTCATCATGATATCATCATCATCTCATCATGATATCATCATCATCATCATCATCATCATCATCATCATCTCATCATGATATCATCATCATCTCATCATGATATCATCATCATCATGATATCATCATGATATCATCATCATCATGATATCATCATCATCATCTCATCATGATATCATCATCATCATCTCATCATATCATCATCATCTCATCATGATATCATCATCATCATCATCATCATCATCTCATCATCATCATCTCATCATGATATCATCATCATCATCATCATATCATCATCATCATCATCATATCATCATCATCATCATCATCATGATATCATCATCGTCATCATCATATCATCATCATCATCATGATATCATCATCATCATCTCATCATGATATCATCATCATCATCATCATCTCATCATGATATCATCATCATCATAATCATCATCATCTCATCATGATATCATCATCATCATCATCATGATATCTTCATCATCATCATCATCATCATCATCATGATATCTTCATCTTCATTATCATCATCATCATCATCATCATGATATCTTCATCATCATGATATATTCATCATCATCATCATCATCATCATGATATCTTCATCATCATGTTATCATCATCATCATCATCATGATATCTTCATCATCATCATCATCATCATGATATCTTCATCATCATCATCATCATCATCATCATCATCATGATATCTTCATCATCATGATATCTTCATCATCATCATCATCATCATCATCATGATATCTTCATCATCATGATATCTTCATCATCATCATCATCATCATCATCATCATCATGATATCTTCATCATCATCATCATCATCATGATATCTTCATCATCATCATCATCATCATGATATCTTCATCATCATCATCATCATCTCATAATGATATCATCATCATCATCGTCATCTCATAATGATATCATCATCATCATCATCTCATAATGATATCATCATCATCTCATAATGATATCATCATCATCATCATCTCATAATGATATCATCATCATCATCATCATCATCATCAATGATATCATCATCATCATCATCATCATCTCATCATGATATCATCATCATCATCATCATCATCATCATCATCTCATAATGATATCATCATCATCTCATCATGATATCTTCATCATCATCATCATCTCATCATGATATCATCATCATCTCATCATGATATCATCATCATCATGATATCATCATCATCATCATCTCATCATGATATCATCATCATCTCATCATGATATCATCATCTCATCATGATATCATCATCATCATCACCTCATCATGATATCATCATCATCATCATCATCATCAATGATATCATCATCATCTCATCATGATATCATCATCATCATCATCATCTCATCATGATATCATCATCATCATCATCATCTCATAATGATATCATCATCATCATCATCATCATCTCATAATGATATCATCATCATCATCATCATCATCAATGATATCATCATCTTAATCAATGATATCATCATTATCATCATCATCATCTCATCATGATATCATCATCATCATCATCTCATCATGATATCATCATCATCATCATCATCTCATAATGATATCATCATCATCATCATCATCATCATCTCATAATGATATCATCATCATCATCATCTCATCATGATATCATCATCATCTCATCATGATATCATCATCTCATCATGATATCATCATCATCATCACCTCATCATGATATCATCATCATCATCATCATCATCAATGATATCATCATCATCTCATCATGATATCATCATCATCATCATCTCATCATGATATCATCATCATCATCTCATAATGATATCATCATCATCATCATCATCATCTCATCATGATATCATCATCATCATCATCATCATCTCATCATGATATCATCATCATCATAATCATCATCTCATCATGATATCATCATCATCTCATCATGATATCATCATCATCATGATATCATCATCATCATGATATCATCATCATCATCATCTCATCATGATATCATCATCATCATCATCATCATCTCATCATGATATCATCATCATCATCATCATCTCATCATGATATCTTCATCATCATAATCATCATCATCATCTCATAATGATATCATCATCATCTCATCATGATATCATCATCATCATGATATCATCATCATCTCATCATGATATCATCATCATCATGATATCATCATCATCATCATCATCTCATCATGATATCATCATCATCATCATCATCTCATCATGATATCATCATCATCATCATCATCATCATCTCATCATGATATCATCATCATCTCATCATGATATCATCATCATCATCATCATCATCTCATCATGATATCATCATCATCATCATCATCATCTCATCATGATATCATCATCATCATCATCATCATCTCATCATGATATCATCATCATCATCATCATCATCATCATCATCATCATCATCTCATCATGATATCATCATCATCATCATCTCATCATGATATCATCATCATCATAATCATCATCATCATCTCATCATGATATCATCATCATCTCATCATGATATCATCATCATCATCATCATAATCATCATGATATCATCATCATCATCATCATCATCATGACATCATCATCATCATCATGATATCTTCATCATCATCATCATCATCATCATCATCATGATATCATCATCATCATCATCATCATCATCATCATCTCATCATGATATCATCATCATCATGATATCATCATCATCATCATCATCATCATCATCATCATCATCATCATCTCATCATGATATCATCATCATCATCATCATCTCATAATGATATCATCATCATCTCATCATGATATCTTCATCATCATCATCATCATCATCTCATCATGATATCATCATCATCATGATATCATAATCATCTCATCATGATATCATCATCATCATCATCATCTCATCATGATATCATCATCATCTCATCATGATATCATCATCTCATCATGATAACATCATCATCATCTCATCATGATATCATCATCATCATCTCATCATGATATCATCATCATCATCATCAATGATATCATCATCATCATCATCATCTCATCATGATATCATCATCATCATATCATCATCATCATCATCATCTCATAATGATATCATCCTCATCATCATCATCTCATAATGATATCATCATCATCATCATCATCATCATCATCATCAATGATATCATCATGATCATCAATGATATCATCATCATCTCATCATGATATCATCATGATCATCAATGATATCATCATGATCATCAATGATATCATCATTATCATCATCATCATCATCATCATCTCATCATGATATCATCATCATCTCATAATGATATCATCATCATCATCATCATCATCAATGATATCATCATGATCATCAATGATATCATCATTATCATCATCATCATCATCATCATCTCATCATGATATCATTATCATCATCATCATCTCATCATGATATCATCATCATCATCATCATCTCATCATGATATCATCATCATCTCATCATGATATCATCATCATCATCATCATCATCATCATCATCTCATCATGATATCATCATCATCTCATCATGATATCATCATCATCATCATCATCATCATCTCATCATGATATCATCATCATCTCATCATGATATCATCATCATCATCATCATCATCATCATCATCATCTCATCATGATATCATCATCATCTCATCATGATATCATCATCATCATGATATCATCATCATCTCATCATGATATCATCATCATCATGATATCATCATCATCATCATCATCTCATCATGATATCATCATCATCTCATCATATCATCATCATCTCATCATGATATCATCATCATCATCATCATCATCTCATCATCATCATCTCATCATGATATCATCATCTCATCATGATATCATCATCATCATCATCATATCATCATCATCATCATCATCATCATGATATCATCATCGTCATCATGATATCATCATCATCATCATCATCTCATCATGATATCATCATCATCTCATCATGATATCATCATCATCATCATCATCATCATCATCATCATCATCTCATCATGATATCATCATCATCTCATCATGATATCATCATCATCATCATCATCATCATCATCATCTCATCATGATATCATCATCATCTCATCATGATATCATCATCATCATCATCATCATCATCATCATCTCATCATGATATCATCATCATCTCATCATGATATCATCATCATCATGATATCATCATCATCTCATCATGATATCATCATCATCATGATATCATCATCATCATCATCATCTCATCATGATATCATCATCATCTCATCATATCATCATCATCTCATCATGATATCATCATCATCATCATCATCATCATCTCATCATCATCATCTCATCATGATATCATCATCTCATCATGATATCATCATCATCATCATCATATCATCATCATCATCATCATCATCATCATGATATCATCATCGTCATCATGATATCATCATCATCATCATGATATCATCATCATCATCATCTCATCATGATATCATCATCATCATCATCATCTCATCATGATATCATCATCATCATAATCATCATCATCTCATCATGATATCATCATCATCATCATCATGATATCTTCATCATCATCATCATCATCATCATCATCATCATGATATCTTCATCATCATGATATCTTCATCATCATCATCATCATCATCATCATCATCATCATGATATCTTCATCATCATCATCATCATCATGATATCTTCATCATCATCATCTCATCATGATATCATCATCATCATCATCATCTCATCATGATATCATCATCATCATAATCATCATCATCTCATCATGATATCATCATCATCATCATCATGATATCTTCATCATCATCATCATCATCATCATCATCATCATCATCATCATGATATCTTCATCATCATGATATCTTCATCATCATCATCATCATCATCATCATCATGATATCTTCATCATCATGATATCTTCATCATCATCATCATCATCATCATCATGATATCTTCATCATCATGATATCTTCATCATCATCATCATCATCATCATGATATCTTCATCATCATCATCATCATCATCATGATATCTTCATCATCATCATCATCATCATGATATCTTCATCATCATCATCATCATCATCATCATCATCATCATCATCATCATCATCATCATCATCATGATATCTTCATCATCATCATCATCATCATGATATCTTCATCATCATCATCATCATCATGATATCTTCATCATCATCATCATCATCTCATAATGATATCATCATCATCATCGTCATCTCATCATGATATCATCATCATCTCATCATGATATCATCATCATCATCATCATCATCATTATCATCATCATCATATCATCATGATATCATCATCATCTCATCATGATATCATCATCATCATCATCATCATCATCATCATCTCATCATGATATCATCATCATCTCATCATGATATCATCATCATCATCATCATCATCATCATCATCATCTCATCATGATATCATCATCATCTCATCATGATATCATCATCATCATGATATCATCATGATATCATCATCATCATGATATCATCATCATCATCTCATCATGATATCATCATCATCATCTCATCATATCATCATCATCTCATCATGATATCATCATCATCATCATCATCATGATATCATCATCATCATCATCATCATCATCTCATCATGATATCATCATCATCTCATCATGATATCATCATCATCATGATATCATCATCATCTCATCATGATATCATCATCATCATGATATCATCATCATCATCATCATCATCTCATCATGATATCATCATCATCTCATCATATCATCATCATCTCATCATGATATCATCATCATCATCATCATCATCATCATCTCATCATCATCATCTCATCATGATATCATCATCTCATCATGATATCATCATCATCATCATCATATCATCATCATCATCATCATCATCATCATGATATCATCATCGTCATCATGATATCATCATCATCATCATGATATCATCATCATCATCATCTCATCATGATATCATCATCATCATCATCATCTCATCATGATATCATCATCATCATAATCATCATCATCTCATCATGATATCATCATCATCATCATCATGATATCTTCATCATCATCATCATCATCATCATCATCATGATATCTTCATCATCATGATATCTTCATCATCATCATCATCATCATCATCATCATCATCATGATATCTTCATCATCATCATCATCATCATCATGATATCTTCATCATCATCATCTCATCATGATATCATCATCATCATCATCATCTCATCATGATATCATCATCATCATAATCATCATCATCTCATCATGATATCATCATCATCATCATCATGATATCTTCATCATCATCATCATCATCATCATCATCATCATCATCATCATCATGATATCTTCATCATCATGATATCTTCATCATCATCATCATCATCATCATCATCATGATATCTTCATCATCATGATATCTTCATCATCATCATCATCATCATCATCATGATATCTTCATCATCATGATATCTTCATCATCATCATCATCATCATCATGATATCTTCATCATCATCATCATCATCATCATGATATCTTCATCATCATCATCATCATCATCATCATCATCATCATCATCTCATCATGATATCATCATCATCTCATCATGATATCATCATCATCATCATCATCATCATCATCATCTCATCATGATATCATCATCATCTCATCATGATATCATCATCATCATCATCATCATCATCATCATCATCATCATCATCTCATCATGATATCATCATCATCTCATCATGATATCATCATCATCATGATATCATCATCATCTCATCATGATATCATCATCATCATGATATCATCATCATCATCATCATCTCATCATGATATCATCATCATCTCATCATATCATCATCATCTCATCATGATATCATCATCATCATCATCATCATCATCATCTCATCATCATCATCTCATCATGATATCATCATCTCATCATGATATCATCATCATCATCATCATATCATCATCATCATCATCATCATCATCATGATATCATCATCGTCATCATGATATCATCATCATCATCATGATATCATCATCATCATCATCTCATCATGATATCATCATCATCATCATCATCTCATCATGATATCATCATCATCATAATCATCATCATCTCATCATGATATCATCATCATCATCATCATGATATCTTCATCATCATCATCATCATCATCATCATCATGATATCTTCATCATCATGATATCTTCATCATCATCATCATCATCATCATCATCATCATCATGATATCTTCATCATCATCATCATCATCATCATGATATCTTCATCATCATCATCTCATCATGATATCATCATCATCATCATCATCTCATCATGATATCATCATCATCATAATCATCATCATCTCATCATGATATCATCATCATCATCATCATGATATCTTCATCATCATCATCATCATCATCATCATCATCATCATCATCATGATATCTTCATCATCATGATATCTTCATCATCATCATCATCATCATCATCATCATCATGATATCTTCATCATCATGATATCTTCATCATCATCATCATCATCATCATCATGATATCTTCATCATCATGATATCTTCATCATCATCATCATCATCATCATGATATCTTCATCATCATCATCATCATCATCATGATATCTTCATCATCATCATCATCATCATGATATCTTCATCATCATCATCATCATCATCATCATCATCATCATCATCATCATCATCATCATCATGATATCTTCATCATCATCATCATCATCATGATATCTTCATCATCATCATCATCATCATGATATCTTCATCATCATCATCATCATCTCATAATGATATCATCATCATCATCGTCATCTCATCATGATATCATCATCATCTCATCATGATATCATCATCATCATCATCATCATCATTATCATCATCATCATATCATCATGATATCATCATCATCTCATCATGATATCATCATCATCATCATCATCATCATCATCATCTCATCATGATATCATCATCATCTCATCATGATATCATCATCATCATCATCATCATCATCATCATCTCATCATGATATCATCATCATCTCATCATGATATCATCATCATCATGATATCATCATGATATCATCATCATCATGATATCATCATCATCATCTCATCATGATATCATCATCATCATCTCATCATATCATCATCATCTCATCATGATATCATCATCATCATCATCATCATCATCTCATCATCATCATCTCATCATGATATCATCATCATCATCATCATATCATCATCATCATCATCATATCATCATCATCATCATCATCATGATATCATCATCGTCATCATCATATCATCATCATCATCATGATATCATCATCATCATCTCATCATGATATCATCATCATCATCTCATCATGATATCATCATCATCATAATCATCATCATCTCATCATGATATCATCATCATCATGATATCTTCATCATCATCATCATCATCATCATCATGATATCTTCATCTTCATCATCATCATCATCATCATCATCATGATATCTTCATCATCATGATATCTTCATCATCATCATCATCATCATCATCATCATCATGATATCTTCATCATCATGTTATCATCATCATCATCATCATGATATCTTCATCATCATCATCATCATCATGATATCTTCATCATCATCATCATCATCATCATCATCATCATGATATCTTCATCATCATGATATCTTCATCATCATCATCATCATCATCATCATGATATCTTCATCATCATGATATCTTCATCATCATCATCATCATCATCATCATCATCATCATCATGATATCTTCATCATCATCATCATCATCATGATATCTTCATCATCATCATCATCATCATCTCATAATGATATCATCATCATCATCATCTCATAATGATATCATCATCATCTCATAATGATATCATCATCATCATCATCTCATAATGATATCATCATCATCATCATCATCATCATCAATGATATCATCATCATCATCATCTCATCATGATATCATCATCATCATCATCATCATCATCATCTCATAATGATATCATCATCATCTCATCATGATATCTTCATCATCATCATCATCTCATCATGATATCATCATCATCTCATCATGATATCATCATCATCATGATATCATCATCATCATCATCTCATCATGATATCATCATCATCTCATCATGATATCATCATCTCATCATGATATCATCATCATCATCACCTCATCATGATATCATCATCATCATCATCATCATCAATGATATCATCATCATCTCATCATGATATCATCATCATCATCATCTCATCATGATATCATCATCATCATCATCATCTCATAATGATATCATCATCATCATCATCATCATCTCATAATGATATCATCATCATCATCATCATCATCATCAATGATATCATCATCTTAATCAATGATATCATCATTATCATCATCATCATCTCATCATGATATCATCATCATCATCATCTCATCATGATATCATCATCATCATCATCATCTCATAATGATATCATCATCATCATCATCATCATCATCTCATAATGATATCATCATCATCATCATCTCATCATGATATCATCATCATCTCATCATGATATCATCATCTCATCATGATATCATCATCATCATCACCTCATCATGATATCATCATCATCATCATCATCATCAATGATATCATCATCATCTCATCATGATATCATCATCATCATCATCTCATCATGATATCATCATCATCATCTCATAATGATATCATCATCATCATCATCATCATCTCATCATGATATCATCATCATCATCATCATCTCATCATGATATCATCATCATCATAATCATCATCTCATCATGATATCATCATCATCTCATCATGATATCATCATCATCATGATATCATCATCATCATGATATCATCATCATCATCATCTCATCATGATATCATCATCATCATCATCATCATCATCATCATCATCTCATCATGATATCATCATCATCATCATCATCTCATCATGATATCTTCATCATCATAATCATCATCATCATCTCATCATGATACCATCATCATCTCATCATGATATCATCATCATCATGATATCATCATCATCTCATCATGATATCATCATCATCATGATATCATCATCATCATCATCATCTCATCATGATATCATCATCATCATCATCATCTCATCATGATATCATCATCATCATCATCATCATCATATCATCATGATATCATCATCATCTCATCATGATATCATCATCATCATCATCATCATCATCATCATCTCATCATGATATCATCATCATCTCATCATGATATCATCATCATCATCATCATCATCATCATCATCATCTCATCATGATATCATCATCATCTCATCATGATATCATCATCATCATGATATCATCATGATATCATCATCATCATGATATCATCATCATCATCTCATCATGATATCATCATCATCATCTCATCATATCATCATCATCTCATCATGATATCATCATCATCATCATCATCATGATATCATCATCATCATCATCATCATCATCTCATCATGATATCATCATCATCTCATCATGATATCATCATCATCATGATATCATCATCATCTCATCATGATATCATCATCATCATGATATCATCATCATCATCATCATCATCTCATCATGATATCATCATCATCTCATCATATCATCATCATCTCATCATGATATCATCATCATCATCATCATCATCATCATCTCATCATCATCATCTCATCATGATATCATCATCTCATCATGATATCATCATCATCATCATCATATCATCATCATCATCATCATCATCATCATGATATCATCATCGTCATCATGATATCATCATCATCATCATGATATCATCATCATCATCATCTCATCATGATATCATCATCATCATCATCATCTCATCATGATATCATCATCATCATAATCATCATCATCTCATCATGATATCATCATCATCATCATCATGATATCTTCATCATCATCATCATCATCATCATCATCATGATATCTTCATCATCATGATATCTTCATCATCATCATCATCATCATCATCATCATCATCATGATATCTTCATCATCATCATCATCATCATCATGATATCTTCATCATCATCATCTCATCATGATATCATCATCATCATCATCATCTCATCATGATATCATCATCATCATAATCATCATCATCTCATCATGATATCATCATCATCATCATCATGATATCTTCATCATCATCATCATCATCATCATCATCATCATCATCATCATCATGATATCTTCATCATCATGATATCTTCATCATCATCATCATCATCATCATCATCATGATATCTTCATCATCATGATATCTTCATCATCATCATCATCATCATCATCATGATATCTTCATCATCATGATATCTTCATCATCATCATCATCATCATCATGATATCTTCATCATCATCATCATCATCATCATGATATCTTCATCATCATCATCATCATCATCATCATCATCATCATCATCTCATCATGATATCATCATCATCTCATCATGATATCATCATCATCATCATCATCATCATCATCATCTCATCATGATATCATCATCATCTCATCATGATATCATCATCATCATCATCATCATCATCATCATCATCATCATCATCTCATCATGATATCATCATCATCTCATCATGATATCATCATCATCATGATATCATCATCATCTCATCATGATATCATCATCATCATGATATCATCATCATCATCATCATCTCATCATGATATCATCATCATCTCATCATATCATCATCATCTCATCATGATATCATCATCATCATCATCATCATCATCATCTCATCATCATCATCTCATCATGATATCATCATCTCATCATGATATCATCATCATCATCATCATATCATCATCATCATCATCATCATCATCATGATATCATCATCGTCATCATGATATCATCATCATCATCATGATATCATCATCATCATCATCTCATCATGATATCATCATCATCATCATCATCTCATCATGATATCATCATCATCATAATCATCATCATCTCATCATGATATCATCATCATCATCATCATGATATCTTCATCATCATCATCATCATCATCATCATCATGATATCTTCATCATCATGATATCTTCATCATCATCATCATCATCATCATCATCATCATCATGATATCTTCATCATCATCATCATCATCATCATGATATCTTCATCATCATCATCTCATCATGATATCATCATCATCATCATCATCTCATCATGATATCATCATCATCATAATCATCATCATCTCATCATGATATCATCATCATCATCATCATGATATCTTCATCATCATCATCATCATCATCATCATCATCATCATCATCATGATATCTTCATCATCATGATATCTTCATCATCATCATCATCATCATCATCATCATCATGATATCTTCATCATCATGATATCTTCATCATCATCATCATCATCATCATCATGATATCTTCATCATCATGATATCTTCATCATCATCATCATCATCATCATGATATCTTCATCATCATCATCATCATCATCATGATATCTTCATCATCATCATCATCATCATGATATCTTCATCATCATCATCATCATCATCATCATCATCATCATCATCATCATCATCATCATCATGATATCTTCATCATCATCATCATCATCATGATATCTTCATCATCATCATCATCATCATGATATCTTCATCATCATCATCATCATCTCATAATGATATCATCATCATCATCGTCATCTCATCATGATATCATCATCATCTCATCATGATATCATCATCATCATCATCATCATCATTATCATCATCATCATATCATCATGATATCATCATCATCTCATCATGATATCATCATCATCATCATCATCATCATCATCATCTCATCATGATATCATCATCATCTCATCATGATATCATCATCATCATCATCATCATCATCATCATCTCATCATGATATCATCATCATCTCATCATGATATCATCATCATCATGATATCATCATGATATCATCATCATCATGATATCATCATCATCATCTCATCATGATATCATCATCATCATCTCATCATATCATCATCATCTCATCATGATATCATCATCATCATCATCATCATCATCTCATCATCATCATCTCATCATGATATCATCATCATCATCATCATATCATCATCATCATCATCATATCATCATCATCATCATCATCATGATATCATCATCGTCATCATCATATCATCATCATCATCATGATATCATCATCATCATCTCATCATGATATCATCATCATCATCTCATCATGATATCATCATCATCATAATCATCATCATCTCATCATGATATCATCATCATCATGATATCTTCATCATCATCATCATCATCATCATCATGATATCTTCATCTTCATCATCATCATCATCATCATCATCATGATATCTTCATCATCATGATATCTTCATCATCATCATCATCATCATCATCATCATCATGATATCTTCATCATCATGTTATCATCATCATCATCATCATGATATCTTCATCATCATCATCATCATCATGATATCTTCATCATCATCATCATCATCATCATCATCATCATGATATCTTCATCATCATGATATCTTCATCATCATCATCATCATCATCATCATGATATCTTCATCATCATGATATCTTCATCATCATCATCATCATCATCATCATCATCATCATCATGATATCTTCATCATCATCATCATCATCATGATATCTTCATCATCATCATCATCATCTCATAATGATATCATCATCATCATCATCTCATAATGATATCATCATCATCTCATAATGATATCATCATCATCATCATCTCATAATGATATCATCATCATCATCATCATCATCATCAATGATATCATCATCATCATCATCTCATCATGATATCATCATCATCATCATCATCATCATCATCTCATAATGATATCATCATCATCTCATCATGATATCTTCATCATCATCATCATCTCATCATGATATCATCATCATCTCATCATGATATCATCATCATCATGATATCATCATCATCATCATCTCATCATGATATCATCATCATCTCATCATGATATCATCATCTCATCATGATATCATCATCATCATCACCTCATCATGATATCATCATCATCATCATCATCATCAATGATATCATCATCATCTCATCATGATATCATCATCATCATCATCTCATCATGATATCATCATCATCATCATCATCTCATAATGATATCATCATCATCATCATCATCATCTCATAATGATATCATCATCATCATCATCATCATCATCAATGATATCATCATCTTAATCAATGATATCATCATTATCATCATCATCATCTCATCATGATATCATCATCATCATCATCTCATCATGATATCATCATCATCATCATCATCTCATAATGATATCATCATCATCATCATCATCATCATCTCATAATGATATCATCATCATCATCATCTCATCATGATATCATCATCATCTCATCATGATATCATCATCTCATCATGATATCATCATCATCATCACCTCATCATGATATCATCATCATCATCATCATCATCAATGATATCATCATCATCTCATCATGATATCATCATCATCATCATCTCATCATGATATCATCATCATCATCTCATAATGATATCATCATCATCATCATCATCATCTCATCATGATATCATCATCATCATCATCATCTCATCATGATATCATCATCATCATAATCATCATCTCATCATGATATCATCATCATCTCATCATGATATCATCATCATCATGATATCATCATCATCATGATATCATCATCATCATCATCTCATCATGATATCATCATCATCATCATCATCATCATCATCATCATCTCATCATGATATCATCATCATCATCATCATCTCATCATGATATCTTCATCATCATAATCATCATCATCATCTCATCATGATACCATCATCATCTCATCATGATATCATCATCATCATGATATCATCATCATCTCATCATGATATCATCATCATCATGATATCATCATCATCATCATCATCTCATCATGATATCATCATCATCATCATCATCTCATCATGATATCATCATCATCATCATCATCATCATCATCTCATCATGATATCATCATCATCTCATCATGATATCATCATCATCATGATATCATCATCATCCCATCATGATATCATCATCATCATGATATCATCATCATCATCATCATCTCATCATGATATCATCATCATCATCATCATCTCATCATGATATCATCATCATCATCATCATCATCATCATCTCATCATGATATCATCATCATCTCATCATGATATCATCATCATCATGATATCATCATCATCCCATCATGATATCATCATCATCATGATATCATCATCATCATCTCATCATGATATCATCATCTCATCATGATATCATCATCATCATCATCTCATCATGATATCATCATTTCATCATGATATCATCATCATCATCATCATGATATCATCATCATCATCATCATCATCATGATATCATCATCATCATCATCATCATCATGATATCATCATCATCATCATGATATCATCATCATCATCATGATATCATCATCATCATCATGATATCATCATCATCATCATCATCATCATCATGATATCATCATCATCATCATGATATCATCATCTCATCATGATATCATCATCATCATCATCTCATCATGATATCATCATCATCATCATCATCATCATCAATGATATCATCATCATCATCATCTCATCATGATATCATCATCATCATCATCATCTCATAATGATATCATCATCATCATCATCATCTCATAATGATATCATCATCATCATCATCATCATCAATGATATCATCATCTTAATCAATGATATCATCATTATCATCATCATCATCATCATCATCATCTCATCATGATATCATCATCATCATCATCATCATCTCATCATGATATCATCATCATCATCATCATCATCTCATCATGATATCATCATCATCATCATCATCTCATCATGATATCATCATCATCATCATCATCATCATCATCATCTCATCATGATATCATCATCATCATCATCTCATCATGATATCATCATCATCATAATCATCATCTCATCATGATATCATCATCATCTCATCATGATATCATCATCATCATGATATCATCATCATCTCATCATGATATCATCATCATCATGATATCATCATCATCATCATCATCATCATCTCATCATGATATCATCATCATCATCATCATCATCATCATCATCATCATCATCATCATCATCATCTCATCATGATATCATCATCATCATCATCTCATCATGATATCTTCATCATCATAATCATCATCATCATCTCATCATGATATCATCATCATCTCATCATGATATCATCATCATCATGATATCATCATCATCTCATCATGATATCATCATCATCATGATATCATCATCATCATCATCATCATCTTATCATGATATCATCATCATCATAATCATCATCATCATCTCATCATGATATCATCATCATCTCATCATGATATCATCATCATCCCATCATGATATCATCATCATCATGATATCATCATCATCATCTCATCATGATATCATCATCTCATCATGATATCATCATCATCATCATCATCTCATCATGATATCATCATTTCATCATGATATCATCATCATCATCATCATGATATCATCATCATCATCATCATCATCATGATATCATCATCATCATCATGATCATCATCATCATCATCATGATATCATCATCATCATCATCATCATATCATCATCATGATATCATCATCATGATATCATCATCATCATCATCATGATATCATCATCATCATCATCATGATATCATCATCATCATCATCATCATCATCATCATCATCATCATCATGATATCATCATCATCATCATCATCATGATATCATCATCATCATCATCATCATGATATCATCATCATCATCATGATATCATCATCATCATCATGATATCATCATCATCATCATCATCATCTCATCATGATATCATCATCATCATCATCATGATATCATCATCATCATCATCTCATGATATCATCATCATCATCATGATATCTTCATCATCATCATCATCATGATATCTTCATCATCATCATCATCATGATATCTTCATCATCATCATCATCATCATGATATCTTCATCATCATCATCATCATGATATCTTCATCATCATCATCATCATCATCATCATGATATCTTCATCATCATCATGATATCTTCATCATCATCATCATCATCGTCATCATGATATCATCATCATCATCATCATCGTCATCATGATATCATCATCATCATCATCATCGTCATCATCATCATCATGATATCTTCATCATCATCATGATATCTTCATCATCATCATCATCATCATCGTCATCATGATATCATCATCATCATCATCATCGTCATCATGATATTATCATCATCATCATCATCATCATCATCATGATATTATCATCATCATCATCATCATCATCATCATCATCATCATCTTATGATATCATCATCATCTCATGATATCATCATCATCATCATCATCATCATGATATCTTCATCATCATCATCATCATCATGATATCTTCATCATCATCATGATATCTTCATCATCATCATCATCATCATGATATCTTCATCATCATCATCATCATCATTATCATCATGATATCTTCATCATCATCATCATCATCATGATATCTTCATCATCATCATGATATCTTCATCATCATCAACATCTCAACATGATATCATCATCATCTCATCATGATATCATCATCATCATCATCATCATCATCTCATCATGATATCATCATCATCTCATCATGATATCATCATCATCATGATATCATCATCATCTCATCATGATATCATCATCATCATCATGATATCATCATCATCATCTCATCATGATATCATCATCATCTCATCATATCATCATCATCTCATCATGATATCATCATCATCATCATCATCATCATCTCATCATCATCATCTCATCATGATATCATCATCTCATCATGATATCATCAACTCATCATGATATCATCATCATCATCATCATCATATCATCATCATCATCATCATCATCATCATCATGATATCATCATCGTCATCATGATATCATCATCATCATCATGATATCATCATCATCATCATCTCATCATGATATCATCATCATCATCATCATCTCATCATGATATCATCATCATCATAATCATCATCATCTCATCATGATATCATCATCATCATCATCATGATATCTTCATCATCATCATCATCATCATCATCATCATCATCACGATATCTTCATCATCATGATATCGTCATCATCATCATCATCATCATCATCATGATATCTTTATCATCATCATGATATCTTCATCATCATCATCATCATCATGATATCTTCATCATCATCATCATCATCATCATCATGATATCTTCATCATCA
>JAYKOZ010000084.1:445000-447500 GCA_036172795.1 Pelodytes ibericus
ATGATATCATCATCATCATCATCATCTCATCATGATATCATCATCATCATCATCATCATCATCATCATCATCATCTCATCATGATATCATCATCATCATCATCTCATCATGATATCATCATCATCATCATCATCATCATCATCATCTCATCATGATATCATCATCATCATCATCTCATCATGATATCATCATCATCATAATCATCATCTCATCATGATATCATCATCATCTCATCATGATATCATCATCATCTCATCATGATATCATCATCATCATGATATCATCATCATCATGATATCATCATCATCATCATCATCATCATCATCATCATCATCTCATCAGGATATCATCATCATCATCATCATCATCATCATCTCATCATGATATCATCATCATCATCATCATCATCTCATCATGATATCATCATCATCATAATCATCATCATCATCTCATCATGATATCATCATCATCTCATCATGATATCATCATCATCTCATCATGATATCATCATCATCATGATATCATCATCATCTCATCATGATATCATCATCATCATGATATCATCATCATCATCATCATCTCATCATGATATCATCATCATCTCATCATCATCATCTCATCATGATATCATCATCATCTCATCATGATATCATCATCATCATGATATCATCATCATCTCATCATGATATCATCATCATCATGATATCATCATCATCATCATCTCATCATGATATCATCATCTCATCATGATATCATCATCTCATCATGATATCATCATCATCATCTCATCATGATATCATCATTTCATCATGATATCATCATCATCATCATCATCATCATCATCATCATCATGATATCATCATCATCATCATCATCATGATATCATCATCATCATCATCATGATATCATCATCATCATCATCATGATATCTTCATCATCATCATCATCATCATCATGATATCTTCATCATCATCATCATCATCATCATCATGATATCTTCATCATCATTATCATGATATCTTCATCATCATCATCATCATCATGATATCTTCATCATCATCATCATCATCATCATCATGATATCTTCATCATCATCATCATCATCATGATATCTTCATCATCATCATGATATCTTCATCATCATCATCATTATCATGATATCTTCATCATCATCATCATCATCATCATCATGATATCTTCATCATCATCATCATCATCATCATCTCATCATGATAACATCATCTCATCATGATATCATCATCATCATCATATCATCATCATCATCATCATCATCATCATCATATCATCATCATCATCATCATAATCATAATCATCATCATCATCTCATCATGATATCATCATCATCATCATCTCATAATGATATCATCATCATCATCATCATCAATGATATCATCATCATCATCATCATCATCATCATCATCATCATCATCATCATCAATGATATCATCATCATCATCATCAATGATATCATCATCATCATCATCAATGATATCATCATCATCATCATCATCATCATCATGATATCTTCATCATCATCATCATCATCATCATCATGATATCTTCATCATCATCATCGTCATCATCATCATCATCATATCTTCATCATCATCATCATCATCATCATCATCATCATCATCATGTCTTCATCATCATCATGATATCATCATCATCATCTCATCATGATATCATCATCATCTCATCATGATATCATCATCATCATCATCATCTCATCATGATATCATCATCTCATCATGATATCATCATCTCATCATGATATCATCATCATCATCATCATCTCATCATGATATCATCATCATCTCATCATGATATCATCATCATCATCATCATCATCTCATCATGATATCATCATCTCATCATGATATCATCATTTCATCATGATATCATCATCATCATCATCATCATCATCATCATCATCATGATATCATCATCATCATCATCATCATGATATCATCATCATCATCATCAACATGATATCATCATCATCATCATCATCATGATATCATCATCATCATCATCATCATGATATCATCATCATCATCATGATATCATCATCATCATCATGATATCATCATCATCATCATCTCATCATGATATCATCATCATCATGATATCATCATTTCATCGTGATATCATCATCATCATCATCATCATCATCATCATCATCATCATCATGATATCATCATCATCATCATCATCATGATATCATCATCATCATCATCATCATGATATCATCATCATCATCATCATCATCTCATCATGATATCATCATCATCATCATCATGATATCATCATCATCATCATCTCATGATATCATCATCATCATCATGATATCTTCATCATCATCATCATCATGATATCTTCATCATCATCATCATCATGATATCTTCATCATCATCATCATCATCATGATATCTTCATCATCATCATCATCATGATATCTTCATCATCATCATCATCA
>JAYKOZ010000084.1:462500-465000 GCA_036172795.1 Pelodytes ibericus
ATCTCATCATGATATCTTCATCATCTCATCATGATATCTTCATCATCATCATCATGATATCATCATCATCATCTCATCATGATATCATCATCATCTCATCATGATATCATCATCATAATCATCATGATATCATCATCATCATCATCATGATATCATCATCATCATCATCATCATCATCATCATGATATCATCATCATCATCATCATCATCTCATAATGATATCATCATCATCTCATCATGATATCATCATCATCTCATCATGATACCATCATCATCATGATATCATCATCATCTCATCATGATATCATCATCATCATCTCATCATGATATCATCATCATCTCATCATGATATCATCATCATCTCATCATGATATCATAATCTCATCATACTATCATCATCATCATCATCATCATCATCATCATCATCATCATCATCTCATGATATCATCATCACCATCATCATCATCATCTCATCATGATATCATCATCATCTCATCATGATATCATCATCATCATCTCATCATGATATCATCATGATATCATCATCATCATCATCTCATGATATCATCATCACCATCATCATCATCATCTCATCATGATATCATCATCATCATCATCTCATCATCATCATCATCATGATATCTTCATCATCATCATCATCATGATATCTTCATCATCATCATGATATCTTCATCATCATCATCATCTCTTCATCATCATCATGCTATCTTCATCATCATCATCATCATCATCATCATTATATCATCATCATCATCATCATCATGATATCATCATCATCATCATGATATCATCATCATCATCATCATCATCATATCATCATCATCATCTCATGATATCATCATCATCATCAGCATGATATCTTCATCATCATCATCATCATCATCATCATCATGATATCTTCATCATCATCATCATCATCATCATCATGATATCTTCATCATCATCATCATGATATCATCATCATCATCATCATCTCATCATATCATCATCATCTCATCATGATATCATCATCATCATCATCATCATCTCATCATCATCATCTCATCATGATATCATCATCTCATCATGATATCATCATCTCATCATGATATCATCATCATCATCATCATCATATCATCATCATCATCATCATCATCATCATGATATCATCATCGTCATCATGATATCATCATCATCATCATGATATCATCATCATCATCATCTCATCATGATATCATCATCATCATCATCTCATCATGATATCATCATCATCATAATCATCATCATCTCATCATGATATCATCATCATCATCATCATGATATCTTCATCATCATCATCATCATCATCATCATCATCATCACGATATCTTCATCATCATGATATCTTCATCATCATCATCATAATCATCATGATATCTTCATCATCATGATATCTTCATCATCATCATCATCATCATCATCATGATATCTTCATCATCATCATGATATCTTCATCATCATCATCATCATCATGATATCTTCATCATCATCATCATCATCATCATCATCATCATCATCATCATGATATCTTCATCATCATCTCATAATGATATCATCATCATCATCGTCATCTCATAATGATATCATCATCATCATCATCTCATAATGATATCATCATCATCTCATAATGATATCATCATCATCATCATCTCATAATGATATCATCATCATCATCATCAATGATATCATCATCATCATCATCATCATCATCTCATCATGATATCATCATCATCATGATATCATCATCATCTCATCATGATATCATCATCATCATGATATCATCATCATCATCATCATCTCATCATGATATCATCATCATCTCATCATGATATCATCATCTCATCATGATATCATCATTATCATCATCTCATCATGATATCATCATCATCATCATCATCATCAATGATATCATCATCATCATGATATCATCATCATCATCATCATCTCATCATGATATCATCATCATCTCATCATGATATCATCATCTCATCATGATATCATCATTATCATCATCTCATCATGATATCATCATCATCATCATCATCATCAATGATATCATCATCATCATCATCTCATCATGATATCATCATCATCATCATCATCATCTCATCATGATATCATCATCATCATCATCATGATATCATCATCATCATGATATCATCATCATCATCATCATCATCATCTCATCAGGATATCATCATCATCATCATCATCAGGATATCATCATCATCATCATCATCATCATCATCATCATCATCTCATCATGATATCATCATCATCATCATCTCATCATGATATCATCATCATCATAATCATCATCATCATCTCATCATGATATCATCATCATCTCATCATGATATCATCATCATCTCATCATGATATCATCATCATCATGATATCATCATCATCTCATCATGATATCATCATCATCATGATATCATCATCATCATCATCATCTCAT
>JAYKOZ010000084.1:485000-487500 GCA_036172795.1 Pelodytes ibericus
TCATCATATCATCATCATCTCATCATGATATCATCATCATCATCATCATCATCTCATCATCATCATCTCATCATGATATCATCATCTCATCATGATATCATCATCTCATCATGATATCATCATCATCATCATCATCATATCATCATCATCATCATCATCATCATCATGATATCATCATCGTCATCATGATATCATCATCATCATCATGATATCATCATCATCATCATCTCATCATGATATCATCATCATCATCATCTCATCATGATATCATCATCATCATAATCATCATCATCTCATCATGATATCATCATCATCATCATCATGATATCTTCATCATCATCATCATCATCATCATCATCATCATCACGATATCTTCATCATCATGATATCTTCATCATCATCATCATAATCATCATGATATCTTCATCATCATGATATCTTCATCATCATCATCATCATCATCATCATGATATCTTCATCATCATCATGATATCTTCATCATCATCATCATCATCATGATATCTTCATCATCATCATCATCATCATCATCATCATCATCATCATCATGATATCTTCATCATCATCTCATAATGATATCATCATCATCATCGTCATCTCATAATGATATCATCATCATCATCATCTCATAATGATATCATCATCATCTCATAATGATATCATCATCATCATCATCTCATAATGATATCATCATCATCATCATCAATGATATCATCATCATCATCATCATCATCATCTCATCATGATATCATCATCATCATGATATCATCATCATCTCATCATGATATCATCATCATCATGATATCATCATCATCATCATCATCTCATCATGATATCATCATCATCTCATCATGATATCATCATCTCATCATGATATCATCATTATCATCATCTCATCATGATATCATCATCATCATCATCATCATCAATGATATCATCATCATCATGATATCATCATCATCATCATCATCTCATCATGATATCATCATCATCTCATCATGATATCATCATCTCATCATGATATCATCATTATCATCATCTCATCATGATATCATCATCATCATCATCATCATCAATGATATCATCATCATCATCATCTCATCATGATATCATCATCATCATCATCATCATCTCATCATGATATCATCATCATCATCATCATGATATCATCATCATCATGATATCATCATCATCATCATCATCATCTCATCAGGATATCATCATCATCATCATCATCAGGATATCATCATCATCATCATCATCATCATCATCATCATCATCATCTCATCATGATATCATCATCATCATCATCTCATCATGATATCATCATCATCATAATCATCATCATCATCTCATCATGATATCATCATCATCTCATCATGATATCATCATCATCTCATCATGATATCATCATCATCATGATATCATCATCATCTCATCATGATATCATCATCATCATGATATCATCATCATCATCATCATCTCATCATGATATCATCATCATCTCATCATCATCATCTCATCATGATATCATCATCATCTCATCATGATATCATCATCATCATGATATCATCATCATCTCATCATGATATCATCATCATCATGATATCATCATCATCATCATCTCATCATGATATCATCATCTCATCATGATATCATCATCTCATCATGATATCATCATCATCATCTCATCATGATATCATCATTTCATCATGATATCATCATCATCATCATCATCATCATGATATCATCATCATCATCATCATCATGATATCATCATCATCATCATCATGATATCATCATCATCATCATCATGATATCTTCATCATCATCATCATCATCATCATCATGATATCTTCATCATCATCATCATCATCATCATCATCATGATATCTTCATCATCATTATCATGATATCTTCATCATCATCATCATCATCATCATGATATCTTCATCATCATCATCATCATCATCATCATCATGATATCTTCATCATCATCATCATCATCATGATATCTTCATCATCATCATGATATCTTCATCATCATCATCATTATCATGATATCTTCATCATCATCATCATCATCATCATCATGATATCTTCATCATCATCATCATCATCATCTCATCATGATAACATCATCTCATCATGATATCATCATCATCATCATATCATCATCATCATCATCATCATCATCATATCATCATCATCATCATCATAATCATAATCATCATCATCATCTCATCATGATATCATCATCATCATCATCTCATAATGATATCATCATCATCATCATCATCAATGATATCATCATCATCATCATCATCATCATCATCAATGATATCATCATCATCATCATCATCTCATCAATGATATCATCATCATCATCATCATCTCATCATGATATCATCATCATCATCATCATCATGATATCATCATCATCATCATCATCATCATCATCATCATCTCATCATGATATCAT
>JAYKOZ010000084.1:525000-532500 GCA_036172795.1 Pelodytes ibericus
TCATCTCATCATGATATCATAATCTCATCATACTATCATCATCATCATCATCATCATCATCATCATCATCATCATCATCATCATCTCATGATATCATCATCACCATCATCATCATCATCTCATCATGATATCATCATCATCTCATCATGATATCATCATCATCATCTCATCATGATATCATCATGATATCATCATCATCTCATGATATCATCATCACCATCATCATCATCATCTCATCATGATATCATCATCATCATCATCTCATCATCATCATCATCATGATATCTTCATCATCATCATCTCATCATGATATCATCATCATCATCATCATCATGATATCTTCATCATCATCATCATCTCTTCATCATCATCATGCTATCTTCATCATCATCATCATCATCATCATCATTATATCATCATCATCATCATCATCATGATATCATCATCATCATCATCATCATGATATCATCATCATCATCATCATCATCATATCATCATCATCATCTCATGATATCATCATCATCATCAGCATGATATCATCATCATCATCAGCATGATATCTTCATCATCATCATCATCATCATCATCATCATCATCATCATCATGATATCTTCATCATCATCATGATATCTTCATCATCATCATCATCATCATCATCATCATCATCATCATCATCATGATATCTTCATCATCATCATCATGATATCATCATCATCATCATCATCATCATGATATCTTCATCATCATCATGATATCTTCATCATCATCATCATCATGATATCTTCATCATCATCATCATCATCATGATATCTTCATCATCATCATCATCATCATCATGATATCATCATCATCATCATCATCATCATCATCATCATCATATCTTCATCATCATCATGATATCATCATAATCATTTCATCATGATATCATCATCATCTCATCATGATATCATCATCATCATCATCATCATGATATCATCATCATCATCATCATCATGATATCATCATCATCATCATCATCATCAATGATATCATCATCATCATCATCATCATCAATGATATCATCATCATCATCATCATCATCATCATCATCATCATCATGATATCATCATCATCATCATCATCATCTCATAATGATATCATCATCATCATCATCATCAATGATATCATCATCATCATCATCATCATCAATGATATCATCATCATCATCATCATCATCATCAATGATATCATCATAATCATCATCATCATTTCATCATGATATCATCATCATCATCATCATCATCATCTCATAATGATATCATCATCATCATCATCATCATCATCATCATCAATGATATCATCATCATCAGCATCATCATCAATGATATCATCATCATCATCTCATCATGATATCATCATCATCATCATCATCATCAATGATATCATCATAATCATCACCATCATCTCATCATGATATCATCATCATCATCATCATCTCATAATGATATCATCATCATCATCATCATCAATGATATCATCATCATCATCATCATCATCATCATCATCTCATCATGATATCATCATCATCATGATATCATCATCATCATCTCATCATGATATCATCATCATCTCATCATGATATCATCATCATCTCATCATGATATCTTCATCATCTCATCATGATATCTTCATCATCATCATCATGATATCATCATCATCATCATCTCATCATGATATCATCATCATCTCATCATGATATCATCATCATAATCATCATGATATCATCGTCATCATCATCATGATATCATCATCATCATCATCATGATATCATCATCATCATCATCTCATCATGATATCATCATCATCTCATCATGATATCATCATCATAATCATCATGATATCATCGTCATCATCATCATGATATCATCATCATCATCATCATGATATCTTCATCATCATCATCATCATCTCATCATGATATCATCATCATCTCATCATGATATCATCATCATAATCATCATGATATCATCGTCATCATCATCATGATATCATCATCATCATCATCATGATATCTTCATCATCATCATCATCATCATCATCATGATATCTTCATCATCATCATCATCATCATCATCATGATATCTTCATCATCATCATCATCATCATCATCATCATCATCATCATCATCATATCTTCATCATCATCATCATTATCATGATATCTTCATCATCATCATCATCATCATCATGATATCTTCATCATCATCATCATCATCATCATGATATCTTCATTGTTGTAGACACGCATTTATTTATGCTAGTTTGTTGATCTTATACACAGATATCACTTAAATAGCAATATATATATATATATATATTGGTTTATATGTGTGGAGTATTTGCAGGTGGCTGGTGGTCTAAGCAACAGTGTTTCCAGGTAAACATACTGGCTATTGTTCAGGACTGGACTGTAAACAACATGGAGTCTGACAGTTTGGTCACCTGACCAGGGTTACTATGGGAAAGCTGTACCAACAAATGCTTCATGTTAAAAGAGATGCATGTTAAAGAGATTTCAGAACTTTCCTGAAGCTCCAACAATGGAGAAGCTGCTGCTGAAGCCAGTCTTTCCACCTGAGTTCTCCTGGCAACGTAACATCTAAGTATCAGCATTTATATTTTATTTTACTTTCTTTTACTTGAATAGAGTTAACTATTCTTGTTTCTATTAATAGATTGAGTATTTAGCATTGTTTATTTGTATAACCTATATTAGATATTGTTGTAGAATTATCATTAAACTTTGTTATGCTTTAACCTATTCAAGTGTGTGGATATTCTGTTATTTGGTTATTGAATATAACTCTCTAATAATACCTTATGGAATAATATAATCGTTGTATTGTTACATTATTTCCATTTATAAATTTGTTGTTGAGGTTGTGCTCATTTGGTTCCTATTGTTATGTGTAACCGTGGGAACCAAACTGTAAAGTGTTAAACAGACACCAATAGATACCATATCTGTTATTAATTTAGACAGAGCATTTACTAATCTTCACCATTTCCAATACAACTGGCGTAGTCGGCAGGATTATTGCAGAGTTATTATATATAATAATTAATAACTGAATTCCGCATTTTCCAATTTTTCCCTCATGTTTCTTGTTTATGTGTAAAAAACAAAAAAGTAATTGTTTGACATTTAGAGTGCTTGCTACCTAGCCAAGTGACTAGCAACTGAACCATTACTTGGACATTGACTAGTCACTAGCACTTGTAACTAGACAGGTGACTCTGGCCAGGCAGATTATTGTTTAGTCTATAAACCCCCTAAATTATTTTTGAATGTCAATACCACACTGCAACGAGAGTGGTGGGTTTTAGTGTTGTCATTGCTGCAATGGGTTTATTTACTAAACAGTGTTTTTTGTTGTTGTGATTAATAGATTTTTTAGTACTACTTATTATTATCCTGTATTGCTTATAAGTAGGCTTTTGAAACTTATTAGCAATAGTTATATATTGCTCTGGGAAGGTGGCAGGCTATTTATTACATGTGAAGTAATAAATGGTTCTAAGAGACCAGGAAATACATTGTGTGTTTATGTATTACATGTAAGCCTAGTGCATAGTGTTTATGTATGTAATACTGTATGCTGCTCTGGAAGAAATATGTTCTATTTGCATGTGGGCTGTGCGTGCAACACAGCTGAGACGGCACTATAGGGACCTCTGCAGACCAGGAAGTGTACGGCCGAGTGTATGGACCTGGGAAGGATGAAAGGCTATTAAATGACTAGTAATAGGTGCCACTGAGAGACCAGGAAATATGTTGTATGTGAATTTGTAGTATTATGTCTATTGATTGGTGTATGTATGCCTGCATGGAAAAGGGAAGCTATACCATAAGTAGTGACCCACAGGAACCAGTAGGTATTTGTGTGTAAACCGTCCTGGGGTGGGAGGGCTCTAATGAGGGACCCCACTGTCCAGTAGTTATGTGTGTTTAAACTGACCTGGGGTGGGAGGGCTCTAATGAGGGACCCCATTGTCCAGTAAGTATGTGTGTGTAAATCGACCTGGGGTGGAAGGTCTCTAATGAGGGATCCCATTGTCCAGTAAGTATGTGTGTGTAAACCGACCTGGGGTGGGAGGGCTCTAATGAGGGACCCCATTGTCCAGTAAGTATGTGTGTGTAAACCGACCTGGGGTGGGAGGGCTCTAATGAGGGACCCCATTGTCCAGTAAGTATGTGTGTGTAAACCGACCTGGGATGGGAGGGCTCTAATGAGGGACCCCATTGTCCAGTAAGTATGTGTGTGTAAACCGACCTGGGGTGGGAGGGCTCTAATGAGGGACCCCATTGTCCAGTAAGTATGTGTGTGTAAACCGACCTGGGGTGGGAGGGCTCTAATGAGGGATCCCATTGTCCAGTAGGGTTTTGACCTGAATGTCTGTGTAAAGTGCTTGTGTGGTCCATCCACTCATGTAGTCCTCACAAGTGTTTTAACTCTTTTCCCACTTTACTAGCCAGATATCAGGGATTAATAACTTGAAGCTGGACAGTACAGAAACGTTTAGAGAGGAGTGTTTGTTTTCATGATTCCCTAGCAAAAGCATCTTAAAGGAACATGTAAAACCTGATAAAGTTTCTTCCTCAGCCATGCTGGTTTGCTATGTGCAGAACCAACAGCCTGAAGGACAGAAGAGATAGATATTCAACCCGCTGTGAGCTCTATTAACACGTTTGTCTTGCTTGTTTTAATAGTCAGATGACTCTGGGCTTGGCTGCTGACTACCGGGAGGTGGATGCAGTAGTGCCATCAGTGAGCACTGCGGTTCCGAGTACCGTCAACGCAGATGAAGGGCAAACAGGCAGACACGTGGCAAGCTGGGATTGAATTAGCGAATGCTCTCTCTTTAATTCTCCTTGCACCAGAGATGCACTAACAAGCTAGCTTTGCCTGGGAGAAGATATCATATACATCCAGGTAGTGCATCAAGACAGTGAACAGGGTTGTGAGTCATCGTATCCTGAAGACTCCGGTGTCTCTAAAGAAACAGAAGAGATACTCCCAGCACTGATTGACAGGCCTGGACAGACATCAGTGTCCAGAAATAAACCGTCTACCTGAGCACAGTGCAAGAAGAATATGAAGATACAGACAAAGAAGAAAGCATCAAGCAAGATTGCCAATGACACAGCACATTGTCTTTCTGTACTCCTGCAGCTGCAAGCTGGCACCCTAGTCAAAAATACGGGTCACAGAAGAGGTGAACTCACTCGTAAGAGAAAGAGGATGAGCAGCTGATTCCACCTGTCAAGAAAGTTGGCCATACCAAGTAGCCCTCAAGAATAAAGTTGGGCAGACTTGGCAGTTGAACTGTGGAGGCCGAAGACCAAGAGGTGGATTGAATTGCTGCATTGTTGTGCAAACTATTCTGAAGAGTTGTGGCTTGCAGAGAATGCAGCAAGAAGACACTAAAAAAGAATTCAAAGAAGAACCAAAGACAAGAACTTGTTATCTATGGACAATTGTGCTTATGTTATTGAGCTACCACTAAGCATATTGTGGTCCCTAGCCTATCACCCTAAAGCCTCTAGGTTGATAGAGTGGTGCAAAGAGTTTTCAGGAGAGCACATTTGAGTACTGTCCCCAGTAGTGATAGACTGTGGGTGGGAATGGGTTTGCAACCATTTTTCCTTTTTACAGTACTGCCCACAATGATTCTAGTGTGGGATGTTGGGTTGTATTACATGTTAGAGTGTTAAGCAGGTTTCAGGGGGTGGTGAGTGTTTGTTTGTGACAGTCCCCTTGTCTGATTGACCTGGAACCTGGTGAATGCATGTGAGTATGTGGCGTGAAGTGAAGGTGGTGAGCTGTGTGCGTGTACTGTGTTGGGGGAGATAGCCATCTGGGTAACTCAAACAGTGTAAGTTACAAGGGACCAGAGCTAGCTGATTCAGATAGGGACCAAAGTGTGAGTGCTACCCAGATCTAGCAAGCAACAGAGGCAGAAGCTCAAAATAATATCAGATGGACCTGGTGATACCTAGGTTGTATTATTATACTGTGATATTAAATCTATTTTCTTTCCTTCCAGCCGACTGGTGGCAGTTTGAGTCAGCGGAACCAATGGTCCTCCAACACCTTTGTGCACATAAGAGTTGTAACCTTACACCTAGGCCTTGGTGTGTTAGCCACCAAGAGAGAAGTCTGACAGTTGTCAGCAAACAAATACTGCAGCTACCTCATTAACAACGCAGAAGTTAACCATGATTTGACCAAACTTCCTGCCATGTGGGAAAAGTGGATACCGACTTTTGGGTGGCTGGGGAGTTTGGGAAACACGATTGTTCATGGACTGTTTAGTAGCTGTGGTCATATGGTTTTTCTACTGTTATATGTGTAGCATTATTATTATAATTTTTTTATAAATTAGTTAACGCAACATTTAGAGTAATATAGTAGTGATGTCAGTGGTATTTGACCAAGGGGTGGAGTGTTGTAGACACGCATTTATTTATGCTAGTTTGTTGATCTTATACACAGATATCACTTAAATAGCAATATATATATATATATATATTGGTTTATATGTGTGGAGTATTTGCAGGTGGCTGGTGGTCTAAGCAACAGTGTTTCCAGGTAAACATACTGGCTATTGTTCAGGACTGGACTGTAAACAACATGGAGTCTGACAGTTTGGTCACCTGACCAGGGTTACTATGGGAAAGCTGTACCAACAAATGCTTCATGTTAAAAGAGATGCATGTTAAAGAGATTTCAGAACTTTCCTGAAGCTCCAACAATGGAGAAGCTGCTGCTGAAGCCAGTCTTTCCACCTGAGTTCTCCTGGCAACGTAACATCTAAGTATCAGCATTTATATTTTATTTTACTTTCTTTTACTTGAATAGAGTTAACTATTCTTGTTTCTATTAATAGATTGAGTATTTAGCATTGTTTATTTGTATAACCTATATTAGATATTGTTGTAGAATTATCATTAAACTTTGTTATGCTTTAACCTATTCAAGTGTGTGGATATTCTGTTATTTGGTTATTGAATATAACTCTCTAATAATACCTTATGGAATAATATAATCGTTGTATTGTTACATTATTTCCATTTATAAATTTGTTGTTGAGGTTGTGCTCATTTGGTTCCTATTGTTATGTGTAACCGTGGGAACCAAACTGTAAAGTGTTAAACAGACACCAATAGATACCATATCTGTTATTAATTTAGACAGAGCATTTACTAATCTTCACCATTTCCAATACATTCATCATCATCATCATCATCATCATCATCATGATATCTTCATCATCATCATCATTATCATGATATCTTCATCATCATCATCATCATCATCATCATCTCATCATGATATCATCATCATCTCATCATCATCATCTCATCATGATATCATCATCATCATGATATCATCATCATCATCTCATCATGATATCATCATCATCTCATCATGATATCATCATCATCTCATCATGATAT
>JAYKOZ010000084.1:537500-575000 GCA_036172795.1 Pelodytes ibericus
TGTTCCTAACATGTTCCTCAATGCGTTTCTTAAATTGTCTAGTGGTTCTACCCACGTATTGAAGTCCACATGGACATTCCAGGAGATAAACCACATTAGTCGTGGAACATGTAATGAAATGATTGATTTTATGCCCTTGGCCATTTATTTTAGAATAAAAATCTGTAATGGGGTATTTCTGCGGTGTAATTGATCTGCATCCAATGCAGTTTAGGCAACCATAAAAACCAGGTTTACGAGTCATAAAGTGACTCGGTGCTGTACTAGCTGGTTTTGTCTCCCTAGTGTAATTTGATGTTAGCGATTGCTTTATGCTGGGTGCTCCTCTGAAGACAATTAGTGGTTTTTCGGGTATAATGGGTTTAAGTATATCGTCCTTATAGAGAATGTTCCAATGTTTTTTAATGATCTTCTTGATATGTTTAGATTTGTTATTATAATTAAAAATAATAGGAAGACTATTTTGGAATTTATTAGATACATGTTTCTCTTTATAATTTAGAAGAAGATTTCTATCTGTTTCTGCTATTTCTTTGATGGTATGATCTATATTGATTTGATCATACCCTTTTTCAATAAACTTCTCACGTAATATTTTGGTTTGTTCTTTATATTCCGTTAAGTCTGTACAATTCCGTCTTATTATGGTACACTGGCCTTTGGGGATTCCTCTGAGCCAGGGGGGATAATGGCAGCTCGATTTTTCTATATAGTTATTGGCATCTACTTTCTTAAAGTGGTTTTTGGTTTTTAGTAGGCCATTTTCCACATATATTTCTAAATCTAGGAAAGTGATATGTTCTTTACTATATACAGTATTAAGGGTAATGTTGTTAGTGTTGTTATTGAGATGTTCAAGAAACTGATTTAAATCACTCTCACTGCCTTTCCATATAAAGATAAGATCATCAATAAAACGATAATATAAAATAAGGTTTGTTTGCCATCCATGTCCATCCCAGATAAACTTGTTTTCCCATTGTGACATAAAAAGATTGGCGTAGCTAGGAGCGAACCTGCTTCCCATGGCTGTACCCGTACTTTGTAAGTAAAAGTTATCCAGAAACCAAAAGAAATTATGATTTAAAATTATGTTAATACCTTCTACTACATAGTCTACCTGATCAGTCTTAAGGGTGTTTTTATTGATTAGGCTGTTTCTTACAGCCTCACAACCTTGTTGGTGATCAATAATGGTGTATAGTGATGATACATCACTAGACACTAGGAAAAAATCTTCTTCCCATGTGACTGTTTTTAGAATATTTAATATACTTAAAGTATCTTTCAAATATGATTTTACTTCTTTCACATAAGGTTGAAGCACATGGTCAAGATATTCTGATAGGTTGGAAAACATAGAATCAATACCTGACACTATTGGTCTCCCCGGGGGGTTGACAGGATCTTTATGTATTTTGGGTAGAAAATATATTACTGGTATCTTTGGGTTCATAACATTGATATAATCATATTCGTTTTTGGATAAAAAATTCCTTTCTTTACCTTTATCTAAATAACTGGTTAAAACTTTCTTAAAATCATTTGTGGGATCTTTTTTCAGTTTTTTATAGGTGTTCTCTTGGTTTAGTTGTTTGTGGGCTTCTTCAATGTAGTACTGTTTTGATAGTACTACTGTCCCTCCTCCTTTATCGGCCGGTTTTATGACCAACTCTTGGTCTTCTTGGAGGGATTTTAAAACGTTAAGTTCCCTTTTAGACATATTTTGATAGTCATATTTATTTGGTTTTAGTTTCCGAAAGTCATCCATTACTGCTTTTTCGAAAACCTCGAGTGCCCCTGACTTATATGTAGTGGGATAAAATTTCGATTTCTTTCTCAGTTTTGTCGGCATTATATTGTTTGGGTCAACTTCTTTTGAAGTCTCTATTTTCGGTTTAAGAGCATAGAATCTTTTTATAGTGGAATTCCTGACAAATTTGTTGATGTCTATGTATGCCGCAAATAGATTAAATTTATTTGTGGGGGCAAATTTTAGACCCTTGCTTAGTACCAACAATTGTTCCTGAGACAGGGCTTTATGTGATAAATTAAAAATTCCTGATATATTTTTTGCATTTAGTAGTTTAGTCGTCTTTTTCCTTTGTAGTTTTTTACCCCCTCTGTTTCCTC
Organism: Pelodytes ibericus; assembly: GCA_036172795.1. Taxonomy (NCBI): domain Eukaryota; kingdom Metazoa; phylum Chordata; class Amphibia; order Anura; family Pelodytidae; genus Pelodytes; species Pelodytes ibericus. Next base: position 539,634 of record JAYKOZ010000084.1, read on the forward strand.
TCGATTTCCGTTTGTATTTATCCTTTCTCTGGGGCCCCTCCAGTGTGTTTTTCTTCTGTTTTCTCTGTATCTTTCCCGTTGTTCTTTGGGTAGGGGACGTAACAGTCGGTGGTCTGAATTTTAAAAAGGAGATGTTTCTCCAGACTCCGACAGCACCTGAAATCTATTATTAGTTTCTATTTGATCGTTTCTTTTGTTAGCATTGGGGAATAATGGTCTGTTGTGCTGGCTAAGTCTAGTTAGCCTGGTTTGAATTGGGGTTCTCAAATTATTCGTGACTTGTCTGTCTGAGATAGTATCGGTTTTTCTCCATGGATATTCATGACTTTGTTTTGTGTGGTAGTTAGTATATTGCTTGGGTTGTGTATTATGTTTATTATTCCTATAGTCAGATGGATTTCTGACTGTATTCATTTTATAATCCTGCATATCTCTATGATACTTTTTGATTTTTATCGTTCTTATTTCTTGTTCTATTTTCTCAATTTTCTTAACCGTATTGTCAGAGAGATCCCGATACAATGAGTTTGGAGTATAAGATCTTAATTTTTCTTGTATCTCCTGAATTTCTAAATCTAATGTGATAAGAGTTTTCTTTCTTTGTTTTATAATAACATTCATAAGTGAAAAAGTGCATTGTTCAAGAGCTTCATTCCAATCTTGCATAAAATCTATATCATCGGTATCAAACGTGGGGTGTTTAAACAGTCGTAAACCACGTGGGGTGATATTATCTTTGATATATTTTTGGAGAGTCTCAGTTTCCCATCTTATTTTTAGCTCCTTTATAAGTAGTTTTTCAAGTCTGTCCATCAGATCGGTAATATCTGGACAGGTTTCTATAGGATCGTTTGGGATTATATTGTCTCCAAAAATATCATCTACATTAATAGTGTAGTTGCGTCTATATTCAAATAACGCCATTATTTAGTGTGATACTCAATTGCCAACAGTGGATATAGCAGCTAGGTGAAATATAGGAAGTGAATCACAATATAACAAAAAATAGGGAGATTAACCCAGCGCTTAATCTTAATGTGAGCTGCACTTAATAAGTGTGTTCCTAAACCACACAAAACATACAAAAATTACAAAACAGAAAAAAAGTGCGCTTTACATAAACTGTGGAATATATGTAGTACCTAATATATACAATAGGTGAGTGAAAATGGTGATACAAAAGTAACTTCAGGAGAGATAAAATCTCCCTTTGGATTTTGCACTCACAGACTCCAAGTATAAAATATGCTCATCAGACGATATTCTTAAAAAAGATTCGGTACTTCAATTTTCTTTAGAACTCCAAAGACAAGGAAGAAGTGGAACAACAGATGAGTGGCATAAAACAGGTTTTAATATAAAAAGAACAAATATCTGCTTACATGAAGGGTTTCCTAAGATCAGCAAGGTGGGCGCCACACTTTGGTCTGTATGAGGAAAAACGCTTCTGCAGTGTTCTTTAAAATGAAATAATAGCAAAGTCCTTAAGGTAAAAAAGCAGGTGAGTCCAGCCGCTACGCGTTTCGCCTACAATGGCTTCAACTAGGCGTCTGGACTCCCTGCATAGTAACTGTCCTTTTAATCCGAAGTGAGAAAATCACTTCCGTGATCGTCATCTTCTCGCGAGGGTTTGACTTACACCATTCTCGGATCCATTTTCGTATTAACTTCAGTACGAAACTCCTATGTGTATGCCGAGTTACAGCTTTCGGATTAATAGACTAAAGTCGAATTCGAATCCTTCGTTTCAGTCTTCGTATAATGTAAACCGAAGGTATCTCGGATATGGTGCATTCGGAATTCGGTTTATAGCAGTCATTGTTCGTATCACCTCTTCATCATCATCATCATCATGATATCTTCATCATCATCATCATCATCATCATATCTTCATCATCATCATCTCATCATGATATCATCATCATCATCATCAATGATATCATCATCATCATCTCATCATGATATCATCATCATCATCTCATCATGATATCATCATCATCATCATCATCATCATCTCATCATGATATCATCATCATCATCATCATCATGATATCATCATCATCATCTCATCATGATATCATCATCATCATCATCGTCATCTCATCATGATATCATCATCATCATCATCATCATCTCATCATGATATCATCATCATCATCATCTCATCATGATATCATCATCATCATCATCTCATCATCTCATCATGATATCATCATCATCATCATCTCATCATGATATCATCATCATCATCATCATCATCATCATCATCTCATCATGATATCATCATCATCATCATCATGATATCTTCATCATCATCATCATCATCATCATCATCATCATGATATCATCATCATCATCATCATCATCATGATATCATCATCATCATCATCATCATCATCATGATATCTTCATCATCATCATCATCATCATGATATCTTCATCATCATCATCATCATCATCATGATATCTTCATCATTATCATCATCATCATCATCATCATATCTTCATCATCATCATGATATCATCATCATCTCACCATGATATCATTATCATCATCATCATCATCTCACCATGATATCATCATCATCTAATCATGATATCATCATCTCATCATGATATCATCATCATCATCATCATCATGATATCTTCATCATCATCATCATGATATCATCATCATCATCTCATCATGATATCATCATCATCATCTCATCATGATATCATCATCATCATCATCTCATCATGATATCATCATCATCATCTCATCATGATATCATCATCATCATCATCTCATCATGATATCATCATCATCATCATCATCAATGATATCATCATCATCTAATCATGATATCATCATCTCATCATGATATCATCATCATCATCTCATCATGATATCATCATCATCATCATCTCATCATGATATCATCATCATCATCTCATCATGATATCATCATCATCATCTCATCATGATATCATCATCATCATCATCTCATCATGATATCATCATCATCATCTCATCATGATATCATCATCATTATCTCATTATGATATCATCATCATCATCATTATCTCATCATGATATCATCATCATCATCTCATCATGATATCATCATCATCATCATCTCATCATGATATCATCATCATCATCATCATCATCATCATCATCATCAATGATATCATCATCATCATCTCATCATGATATCATCATCATCATCATTATCTCATCATGATATCATCATCATCATCATCATCTCATCATGATATCATCATCATCATCATCATCTCATCATGATATCATCATCATCATCATCATCATCTCATGATGATATCATCATCATCATCATCATCTCATCATGATATCATCATCATCATCATCATCTCATCATGATATCATCATCATCATCATCATCATCTCATCATGATATCATCATCATCATCATCATCTCATCATGATATCATCATCATCATCATCATCTCATCATGATATCATCATCATCATCATCATCATCTCATCATGATATCATCATCATCATCATCATCATCATCATGATATCATCATCATCATCATCATCTCATCATGATATCATCATCATCATCATGATATCTTCATCATCATCATCATCATCATGATATCTTCATCATCATCATCATCATCATCATGATATCTTCATCATCATCATCATCATCATCATCATCATATCTTCATCATCATCATGATATCATCATCTCACCATGATATCATTATCATCATCATCATCATCATCATCTCACCATGATATCAACATCATCTAATCATGATATCATCATCTCATCATGATATTATCATCATCAACTCATCATGATATCATTATCATCATCTCATCATGATATCATCATCATCATCTCATCATGATATCATCATCATCATCTCATCATGATATCATCATCATCATCATCATCATCAATGATATCATCATCATCATCATCAATGATATCATCATCATCATCATCAATGATATCATCATCATCATCTCATCATGATATCATCATCATCATCATCATCATCATCATCTCATCATGATATCATCATCATCATCTCATCATGATATCATCATCATCATCTCATCATGATATCATCATCATCATCATCTCATCATGATATCATCATCATCAATGATATCATCATCATCATCATCATCTCATCATGATATCATCATCATCTCATCATGATATCATCATCATCATCATCTCATCATGATATCATCATCATCATCATCATCTCATCATGATATCATCATCATCATCATCTCATCATGATATCATCATCATCATCATCTCATCATGATATCATCATCATCATCTCATCATGATATCATCATCATCATCATCATCATCATCATCTCATCATGATATCATCATCATCATCAACATCTCATCATGATATCATCATCATCATCTCATCATGATATCATCATCATCATCTCATCATGATATCATCATCATCATCATCATCTCATCATGATATCATCATAATCATCATCATGATATCTTCATCATCATCATCATCATCATGATATCTTCATCATCATCATCATCATCATCATCATCATCATGATATCTTCATCATCATCATCATCATGATATCTTCATCATCATCATCATCATGATATCTTCATCATCATCATCATCATGATATCTTCATCATCATCATGATATCTTCATCATCATCATCATCATCATCATATCTTCATCATCATCATGATATCATCATCATCATCTCATCATGATATCATCATCATCATCATCATGATATCATCATCATGATATCATCATCATCATCATCATCATCATCATCATCATCATCTCATGATATCATCATCATCTCATCATGATATCATCATCATCATCATCTCATGATATCATGATCTCATCATGATATCATCATCATCATCATGATATCTTCATCATCATCATCATCATGATATCTCCATCATCATCATCATCATCATCATCATCATCATCATCATCATGATATCTTCATCATCATCATGATATCTTCATCATCATCATCATCATGATATCATCATCATCATCATCATCATCATCATCATGATATCATCATCATCATCATCATCATCATCATCATCATCATCATGATATCATCATCATCATGATATCATCATCATCATCATATCATCATCATCATCATCTCATGATATCATCATCATCTCATGATATCATCATCATCATCATGATATCTTCATCATCATCATCATCATGGTATTTTCATCATCATCATGATATCTTCATCATCATCAACATCATCATGATATCTTCATCATCATCATCATCATCATCATGATATCTTCATCATCATCATCATCATGATATCATCATCATCATCTCATCATGATATCATCATCATCTCATCATGATATCATCATCATCTCATCAAGATATCATCATCATCATCATCATCATCATGATATCATCATCATCATCATCATCCTGATATCTTCATCAACATCATCATCATGATATCTTCATCATCATCATCATCATCATCATCATCATCATCATCATCATCATCATCATCATCATCATATCTTCATCATCACCATCTCATCATGATATCATCATCATCATCATGATATCATCATCATCATCTCATCATGATATCTTCATCATCATCATCATCTCATCATGATATCATCATCATCATCATCTCATCATGATATCATCATCATCATCATCATCTCATCATGATATCATCATCATCATAATCTCATCATGATATCATCATCATCATCATCATGATATCATCATCATCATCATCATCTCATCATGATATCATCATCATCATCATCATGATATCATCATCATCATCATCATCTCATCATGATATCATCATCATCATCATCATCATCATATCATCATCATCATCATCATCATCTCATCATGATATCATCATCATCATCATCACCATCATATCATCTCATCATGATATCATCATCATCATCTCATCATGATATCTTCATCATCATCATCATCTCATCATGATATCATCATCATCATCATCATCATCATCTCATCATGATATCATCATCATCATCATCATCATCATATCATCATCATCATCATCATCATCTCATCATGATATCATCATCATCATCATCACCATCATATCATCTCATCATGATATCATCATCATCATCTCATCATGATATCTTCATCATCATCATCATCTCATCATGATATCATCATCATCATCATCATCATCATCATGATATCTTCATCATCATCATCATCATGATATCTTCATCATCATCATCATCATGATACCTTCATCATCATCATCATCATGATATCTTCATCATCATCATCATGATATCTTCATCATCATCATCATCATGATATCTTCATCATCATCATCATCATGATACCTTCATCATCATCATCATCATGATATCTTCATCATCATCATCATGATATCTTCATCATCATCATCATCATGATATCTTCATCATCATCATCATCATCATCATCATCATCATCATCATCATCATATCTTCATCATCATCATGATATCATCATCATCATCTCATCATGATATCATCATCATCTCACCATGATATCATTATCATCATCATCATCATCAATGATATCATCATCATCATCATCATCATCTCATCATGATATCATCATCATCATCATCATCATCTCATCATGATATCATCATCATCATCATCATCATCATCATCATCATCAATGATATCATCATCATCATCATCATCTCATCATGATATCATCATCATCATGATATCATCATCATCATCATCATCATCATCTCATCATGATATCATCATCTCATCATGATATCATCATCATCTCATCATGATATCATCATCATCATCATCTCATCATGATATCATCATTTCATCATGATATCATCATCATCATCATCATGATATCATCATCATCATCATCATCATGATATCATCATCATTTCATCATGACATCATCCTCATCTCATCATGATATCATCATCATCTCATCATGATATCATCATCATCATCATCATCATAATAATCTCATCATGATATCATTATCTTCTCATCATGATATCATCATCATCATCTCATCGTGATATCATCATCATTTCATCATGATATCATCATCATGATATCTCATCATGATATCATCATCATCTCATCATGATATCATCATCATCATCATCTCATCATGATATCATCATCATCATCATTATCATCATCTCATCATGATATCATCTCATCATGATATCATGATCATCATCATCTCATCATGATATCATCATCTCATCATGATATCATCATCATCATCATCATCTCATAATGATATCATCATCTCATCATGATATCATCATCATCATCATCATCTCATAATGATATCATCATCTCATCATGATATCATCATCATCATCATCATCTCATAATGATATCATCATCTCATAATGATATCATCATCTCATCATGATATCATCATCATCATCTCATCATGATATCATCATCATCATCATCTCATATCATCATCAACTCATCATGATATCATCATCATCATCTCATCATGATATCATCATCATCATCTCATCATGATATCATCATCATCTCATCATGATATCATCATCATCTCATCATGATATCATCATCATCTCATCATGATATCATCATCATCTCATCATGATATCATCATCATCATCATCTCATCATGATATCATCATCATCTCATGATATCATCATCATCATATCATCATGATATCATCATCATCATCATCATCTCATCATGATATCATCATCATCTCATAATGATATCATCATCATCTCATCATGATATCATCATCATCATCATCATCATCATCATAATAATCTCATCATGATATCATTATCTTCTCATCATGATATCATCATCATCATCTCATCGTGATATCATCATCATTGCATCATGATATCATCATCATGATATCTCATCATGATATCATCATCATCTCATCATGATATCATCATCATCATCATCATGATATCATCATCAACATATCATCATCATCATATCATCATATCATCATCATCATCATCATCATCATATCATCATCATCATCATCATCATCATCATCATCATATCATCATCATCATCATCATCATAATGATATCATTATCTTCTCATCATGATATCATCATCATCATCATCATCATCTCATCATGATATCATCATCATCATCATCATCATCATCATATCATCATCATCATCATCTCATCATGATATCATCATCATCATCATCATCATCATCATATCATCTCATCATGATATCATCATCATCATCTCATCATGATATCTTCATCATCATCATCATCTCATCATGATATCATCATCATCATCATCATCATGATATCTTCTTCATCATCATCATCATCATCATCATCATCATGATATCTTCATCATCATCATCATCATGATATCTTCATCATCATCATCATCATGATACCTTCATCATCATCATCATCATGATATCTTCATCATCATCATCATGATATCTTCATCATCATCATCATCATGATATCTTCATCATCATCATCATCATGATACCTTCATCATCATCATCATCATGATATCTTCATCATCATCATCATCATGATATCTTCATCATCATCATCATCATGATATCTTCATCATCATCATCATCATCATCATCATCATCATCATCATCATCATCATATCTTCATCATCATCATGATATCATCATCATCATCTCATCATGATATCATCATCATCTCACCATGATATCATTATCATCATCATCATCATCAATGATATCATCATCATCATCATCATCTCATCATGATATCATCATCATCATCATCATCATCATCTCATCATGATATCATCATCATCATCATCATCATCATCATCATCATCAATGATATCATCATCATCATCTCATCATGATATCATCATCATCTCATCATGATATCATCATCATCATGATATCATCATCATCATCATCATCATCTCATCATGATATCATCATCTCATCATGATATCATCATCATCTCATCATGATATCATCATCATCATCATCTCATCATGATATCATCATTTCATCATGATATCATCATCATCATCATCATGATATCATCATCATCATCATCATGATATCATCATTTCATCATGACATCATCATCATTTCATCATGACATCATCCTCATCTCATCATGATATCATCATCATCTCATCATGATATCATCATCATCATCATCATCATCATAATAATCTCATCATGATATCATTATCTTCTCATCATGATATCATCATCATCATCTCATCGTGATATCATCATCATTTCATCATGATATCATCATCATGATATCTCATCATGATATCATCATCATCTCATCATGATATCATCATCATCATCTCATCATGATATCATCATCATCATCATCATCATCATCATCTCATCATGATATCATCTCATCATGATATCATGATCATCATCATCTCATCATGATATCATCATCTCATCATGATATCATCATCATCATCATCATCTCATAATGATATCATCATCTCATCATGATATCATCATCATCATCATCATCTCATAATGATATCATCATCTCATCATGATATCATCATCATCATCATCATCTCATAATGATATCATCATCTCATAATGATATCATCATCTCATCATGATATCATCATCATCATCATCTCATCATGATATCATCATCGTCATTATCTCATATCATCATCAACTCATCATGATATCATCATCATCATCTCATCATGATATCATCATCATCATCTCATCATGATATCATCATCATCTCATCATGATATCATCATCATCTCATCATGATCTCATCATCATCTCATCATGATATCATCATCATCTCATCATGATATCATCATCATCATCATCTCATCATGATATCATCATCATCATCATCTCATCATGATATCATCATCATCTCATGATATCATCATCATCATATCATCATGATATCATCATCATCATCATCATCTCATCATGATATCATCATCATCTCATAATGATATCATCATCATCTCATCATGATATCATCATCATCATCATCATCATCATCATCATAATAATCTCATCATGATATTATTATCTTCTCATCATGATATCATCATCATCATCTCATCGTGATATCATCATCATTTCATCATGATATCATCATCATGATATCTCATCTGATATCATCATCATCTCATCATGATATCATCATCATCATCATCATGATATCATCATCAACATATCATCATATCATCATATCATCATCATCATCATCATCATCATATCATCATCATCATCATCATCATCATCATCATAATGATATCATTATCTTCTCATCATGATATCATCATCATCATCTCATCGTGATATCATCATCATTTCATCATGATATCATCATCATGATATCATCATCATCTCATCATGATATCTTCATCATCATCATCATCATGATATCTTCATCATCATCATCATCATGATATCTTCATCATCATCATCATCATCATGATATCTTCATCATCATCATCATCATCATGATATCTTCATCATCATCATCATCATCATGATATCTTCATCATCATCATCATCATCATGATATCTTCATCATCATCATCATGATATCTTCATCATCATCATCATCATCATCATCATCATCATCATCATCATCATCATCATATCTTCATCATCATCATGATATCATCATCATCATCTCATCATGATATCATCATCATCTCACCATGATATCATTATCATCATCATCATCATCATCATCATCATCATCATCAATGAGATCATCATCATCATCATCATCATCATCTCATCATGATATCATCATCATCATCATCATCATCTCATCATGATATCATCATCATCATCATCATCATCATCATCAATGATATCATCATCATCATCATCATCATCTCATCATGATATCATCATCATCATCATCATCTCATCATGATAATCATCATGATATCATCATCATCATCATCATCTCATCATGAGATCATCATCATCTCATCATGATATCATCATCATCATCATCTCATCATGATATCATCATTTCATCATGATATCATCATCATCATCATCATGATATCATCATCATCATCATCATGATATCATCATTTCATCATGACATCATCCTCATCTCATCATGATATCATCATCATCATAATCATCATGATATCATCATCATCATCATCATCTCATCATGAGATCATCATCATCTCATCATGAGATCATCATCATCATCATCATCATCTCATCATGATATCATCATCATCTCATCATGATATCATCATCATCTCATCATGATATCATCATCATCTCATCATGATATCATCATCATCTCATCATGATATCATCATCATCTCATGATATCATCATCATCATATCATCATGATATCATCATCATCATCATCTCATCATGATATCATCATCATCTCATCATGACAACATCATCATCTCATCATGATATCATCATCATCATCTCATCATGATATCATCATCATCATCATCATCTCATCATGATATCATCATCATCATCTCATCATGATATCATCATCATCATCTCATCACGATATCAACATCATCATCTCATCATGATATCATCATTATCTCGTGATATCATCATCATCATCATCATCATCATCTCATCATGATATCATCATCATCATCTCATCATGATATCATCATCATCATCATCATCATCATCATCTCATCATGATATCATCATCATCATCTCATCATGATATCATCATCATCTCATCATGATATCATCATCATCATCATCATCTCATCATGATAATCATCATGATATCATCATCATCATCATCATCTCATCATGAGATCATCATCATCTCATCATGATATCATCATCATCATCATCTCATCATGATATCATCATTTCATCATGATATCATCATCATCATCATCATGATATCATCATCATCATCATCATGATATCATCATTTCATCATGACATCATCCTCATCTCATCATGATATCATCATCATCATCATCTCATCATGAGATCATCATCATAATCATCATGATATCATCATCATCATCATCATCTCATCATGAGATCATCATCATCTCATCATGAGATCATCATCATCATCATCATCATCATCATCTCATCATGATATCATCATCATCTCATCATGATATCATCATCATCTCATCATGATATCATCATCATCATCATCATCATCTCATGATATCATTATCATCATATCATCATGATATCATCATCATCATCTTCTCATCATGATATCATCATCATCTCATCATGACAACATCATCATCTCATCATGATATCATCATCATCATCTCATCATGATATCATCATCATCATCATCATCATCTCATCATGATATCATCATCATCATCTCATCATGATATCATCATCATCATCTCATCACGATATCAACATCATCATCTCATCATGATATCATCATCATCTCGTGATATCATCATCATCATCATCATCATCTCATCATGATATCATCATCATCATCTCATCATGATATCATCATCATCATCATCATCATCATCATCTCATCATGATATCATCATCATCATCTCATCATGATATCATCATCATCTCATCATGATATCATCATCATCATCATCATCTCATCATGATATCATCATCATCATCTCATCACGATATCAACATCATCATCTCATCATGATATCATCATCATCTCATGATATCATCATCATCATCATCATCATCTCATCATGATATCATCATCATCATCATCATCATCATCATCATCATCTCATCATGATATCATCATCATCTCATCATGATATCATCATCATCATCATCATGATATCATCATCATCATCATCATCATCATCTCATCATGATATCATCATCTCATCATGATATCATCATCATCTCATCATGATATCATCATCATCATATCATCATGATATCATCATCATCATCTCATCATGATATCATCATCATCATCTCATAATGATATCATCATCATCTCATCATGATATCATCATCATCTCATGATATCATCATCATCATATCATCATGATATCATCATCATCTCATCATGATATCATCATCATCTCATAATGATATCATCATCATCTCATCATGATATCATCATCATCATCTCATCGTGATATCATCATCATTTCATCATGATATCATCATCATGATATCTCATCATGATATCATCATCATCTCATCATGATATCATCATCATCATCATCATCATCATCATCTCATCATGATATCATCATCATCATCATCATCATCATCATCTCATCATGATATCATCTCATCATGATATCATCATCATCTCATCATGATATCATCATCATACTCATCATGATATCATCATCATCATCAACTCATCATGATATCATCATCATCTCATCATGATATCATCATCATCATCATCATCATCATCATCTCATAATGATATCATCATCTCATCATGATATCATCATCATCATCTCATCATGATATCATCATCATCATCATCTCATATCATCAACTCATCCTGATATCATCATCATCATCTCATCATGATATCATCATCATCATCTCATCATGATATCATCATCATCATCTCATCATGATATCATCATCATCTCATCATGATATCATCATCATCATCTCATCATGATATCATCATCATCTCATGATATCATCATCATATCATCATCATCATCATCATCATCATCATCATCTCATCATGATATCATCATCATCTCATAATGATATCATCATCATCTCATCATGATATCATCATCATCATCATCATCATCATAATAATCTCATCATGATATCATTATCTTCTCATCATGATATCATCATCATCATTTCATCGTGATATCATCATCATTTCATCATGATATCATCATCATCATCATCATCATCATCATAATAATCTCATCATGATATCATTATCTTCTCATCATGATATCATCATCATCATTTCATCGTGATATCATCATCATTTCATCATGATATCATCATCATGATATCTCATCATGATATCATCATCATCTCATCATGATATCATCATCATCATCATCATGATATCATCATCATCATCATCAAATTATCATCATCATCATCATCATCATATCATCATCATCATCATATCATCATCATCATCATCATCATCATAGCATCATCATCATCATAATGATATCATTATCTTCTCATCATGATATCATCATCATCATCTCATCGTGATATCATCATCATTTCATCATGATATCATCATCATGATATCTCATCATGATATCATCATCATCTCATCACGATATCATCATCATCATCATCATCATCTCATCATGATATCATAATCATCATCATCATCATCATAATCATCTCATCACGATATCATCTCATCATGATATCATCATCATCATCTCATCATGATATCATCATCATCTCATCATGATATCATCATCATCATCATCTCATCATGATATCATCATCTCATCATGATATCATCATCATCATCTCATAATGATATCATCATCTCATCATGATATCATCATCATCATCTCATCATGATATCATCATCATCATCATCATCTCATATCATCATCAACTCATCATGATATCATCATCATCATCATCTCATCATGATATCATCATCATCTCATCATGATATCATCATCATCATCATCATTATAATCTCATCATGATATCATTATCTTCTCATCATGATATCATAATCATCATCTCATCGTGATATCATCATCATTTCATCATGATATCATCATCATGATATCTCATCATGATATCATCATCATCATCATCATCATGATATCATCATCATCATCATCATCATCATCATCATCATCATCATCATCATTATAATCTCATCATGATATCATTATCTTCTCATCATGATATCATCATCATCATCTCATTGTGATATCATCATCATTTCATCATGATATCATCATCATGATATCTCAGCATGATATCATCATCATCTCATCATGATATCATCATCATCTCATCATGATATCATCATCATCTCATCATGATATCATCATCTCATCATGATATCATCATCATCATCATCTCATCATGATATCATCATCATCTCATCATGATATCATCATCATCTCATCATGATATCATCATCTCATCATGATATCATCATCATCATCATCTCATCATGATATCATCATCATCTCATCATGACATCATCATCATCTCATCATGATATCATCATCTCATCATGATATCATCATCATCTCATCATGATATCATCATCTCATCATGATATCATCATCATCATCATCTCATCATGATATCATCATCATCTCATCATGACAACATCATCATCTCATCATGATATCATCTACATCATCTCATCATGATATCATCATCATCATCATCATCTCATCATGATATCATCATCATCATCTCATCATGATATCATCATCATCATCTCATCACGATATCAACATCATCATCTCATCATGATATCATCATCATCTCATGATATCATCATCATCATCATCATCATCATCATCTCATCATGATATCATCATCATCATCTCATCATGATATCATCATCATCATCATCATCATCATCTCATCATGATATCATCATCATCATCTCATCATGATATCATCATCATCTCATCATGATATCATCATCATCATCATCTCATCATGATATCATCATCATCATCATCATCATCTCATCATGATATCATCATCATCATCTCATCATGATATCATCATCATCTCATCATGATATCATCATCATCATCATCTCATCATGATATCATCATCATCTCATGATATCATCATCATCATCATCATCATCTCATCATGATATCATCATCATCATCATCATCATCATCATCTCATCATGATATCATTATCTTCTCATCATGATATCATCATCATCATTTCATCGTGATATCATCATCATTTCATCATGATATCATCATCATCATCATCATAATAATCTCATCATGATATCATTATCTTCTCATCATGATATCATCATCATCATTTCATCGTGATATCATCATCATTTCATCATGATATCATCATCATGATATCTCATCATGATATCATCATCATCTCATCATGATATCATCATCATCATCATCATCAAATTATCATCATCATCATCATCATCATCATATCATCATCATCATCATCATCATCATCATCATCATATCATCATCATCATCATCATCATCATCATCATCATCATCATCATATCATCATCATCATCATAATGATATCATTATCTTCTCATCATGATATCATCATCATCATCTCATCGTGATATCATCATCATTTCATCATGATATCATTATCTTCTCATCATGATATCATCATCATCATCTCATCGTGATATCATCATCATTTCATCATGATATCATCATCATGATATCTCATCATCATATCATCATCATCATCATCATCATCATCATCTCATCATGATATCATCATCATCATCATCATCATAATCATCTCATCATGATATCATCTCATCATGATATCATCTCATCATGATATCATCATCATCTCATCATGATATCATCATCTCATCATGATATCATCATCATCATCATCATCTCATAATGATATCATCATCTCATCATGATATCATCATCATCATCATCATCATCTCATATCATCATCAACTCATCATGATATCATCATCATCATCATCTCATCATGATATCATCATCATCATCTCATCATGATATCATCATCATCATCCTCATTATAATCTCATCATGATATCATTATCTTCTCATCATGATATCATAATCATCATCTCAACGTGATATCATCATCATTTCATCATGATATCATCATCATGATATCTCATCATGATATCATCATCATCATCATCATCATCATCATTATAATCTCATCATGATATCATTATCTTCTCATCATGATATCATCATCATCATCTCATGGTGATATCATCATCATTTCATCATGATATCATCATCATGATTTCTCATCATGATATCATCATCATCTCATCATGATATCATCATCATCTCATCATGATATCATCATCTCATCATGATATCATCATCATCATCATCTCATCATGATATCATCATCATCATCTCATCATGATATCATCATCATCTCATCATGATATCATCATCATCATCATCATCTCATCATGATATCATCATCATCTCATGATATCATCATCATCATCATCATCATCTAATCATGATATCATCATCATCATCATCATCATCATCTCATCATGATATCATTATCTTCTCATCATGATATCATCATCATCATTTCATCGTGATATCATCATCATTTCATCATGATATCATCATCATCATCATCATCATAATAATCTCATCATGATATCATTATCTTCTCATCATGATATCATCATCATCATTTCATCGTGATATCATCATCATTTCATCATGATATCATCATCATGATATCTCATCATGATATCATCATCATCTCATCATGATATCATCATCATCATCATCATCAAATTATCATCATCATCATCATCATCATCATATCATCATCATCATCATCATCATCATCATCATCATCATCATCATCATATCATCATCATCATCATCATCATCATCATCATCATCATCATCATCATATCATCATCATCATCATAATGATATCATTATCTTCTCATCATGATATCATCATCATCATCTCATCGTGATATCATCATCATTTCATCATGATATCATTATCTTCTCATCATGATATCATCATCATCATCTCATCGTGATATCATCATCATTTCATCATGATATCATCATCATGATATCTCATCATCATATCATCATCATCATCATCATCATCATCTCATCATGATATCATCATCATCATCATCATCATAATCATCTCATCATGATATCATCTCATCATGATATCATCTCATCATGATATCATCATCATCTCATCATGATATCATCATCTCATCATGATATCATCATCATCATCATCATCTCATAATGATATCATCATCTCATCATGATATCATCATCATCATCATCATCTCATATCATCATCAACTCATCATGATATCATCATCATCATCATCTCATCATGATATCATCATCATCATCTCATCATGATATCATCATCATCATCCTCATTATAATCTCATCATGATATCATTATCTTCTCATCATGATATCATAATCATCATCTCATCGTGATATCATCATCATTTCATCATGATATCATCATCATGATATCTCATCATGATATCATCATCATCATCATCATCATCATCATTATAATCTCATCATGATATCATTATCTTCTCATCATGATATCATCATCATCATCTCATGGTGATATCATCATCATTTCATCATGATATCATCATCATGATTTCTCATCATGATATCATCATCATCTCATCATGATATCATCATCATCTCATCATGATATCATCATCTCATCATGATATCATCATCATCATCATCTCATCATGATATCATCATCATCTCATCATGATATCATCATCATCTCATCATGATATCATCATCATCTCATCATGATATCATCATCTCATCATGATATCATCATCATCATCATCTCATCATGATATCATCATCATCTCATCATGACATCATCATCATCTCATCATGATATCATCATCTCATCATGATATCATCATCATCTCATCATGATATCATCATCATCATCATCATCTCATCATGATATCATCATCATCTCATCATGACAACATTATCATCTCATCATGATATCATCTACATCATCTCATCATGATATCATCATCATCATCATCATCATCATCATCATCTCATCATGATATCATCATCATCATCTCATCATTAAATCATCATCATCATCTCATCACGATATCAACATCATCATCTCATCATGATATCATCATCATCTCATGATATCATCATCATCATCATCATCATCTCATCATGATATCATCATCATCATCATCATCATCTCATCATGATATCATCATCATCATCATCTCATCATGATATCATCATCATCTCATCATGATATCATCATCATCTCATCATGATATCATCATCATCATCATCTCATCATGATATCATCATCATCTCATGATATCATCATCATCATCATCATCATCATCATCATCTCATCATGATATCATCATCATCATCATCATCATCTCATCATGATATCATCATCATCTCATCATGATATCATCATCATCTCATCATGATATCATCATCATCATCATCATCTCATCATGATATCATCATTATCTCATGATATCATCATCATCATCATCATCATCATCATCTCATCATGATATCATCATCATCTCATCATGATATCATCATCATCTCATAATGATATCATCATCATCTCATCATGATATCATCATCATCATCATCATCATCATAATAATCTCATCATGATATCATTATCTTCTCATCATGATATCATCATCATCATCTCATCGTGATATCATCATCATTTCATCATGATATCATCATCATGATATCTCATCATGATATCATCATCATCTCATCATGATATCATCATCATCATCATCATCATCATATCAACATATCATCATCATCATCATCATATCATCATCATCATCATCATATCATCATCATCATCATAATGATATCATTATCTTCTCATCATGATATCATCATCATCATCTCATCGTGATATCATCATCATTTCATCATGATATCATCATCATGATATCTCATCATGATATCATCATCATCTCATCATGATATCATCATCATCATCTCATCATGATATCATCATCATCATCATCATCATAATCATCTCATCATGATATCATCTCATCATGATATCATCATCATCTCATCATGATATCATCATCATCTCATCATGATATCATCATCATCATCATCTCATCATGATATCATCATCTCATCATGATATCATCATCATCATCATCATCATCATCATCTCATCATGATATCATCATCATCATCTCATCATGATATCATCATCATCATCATCATTATAATCTCATCATGATATCATTATCTTCTCATCATGATATCATAATCATCATCTCATCGTGATATCATCATCATTTCATCATGATATCATCATCATGATATCTCATCATGATATCATCATCATCATCATCATCATCATCATTATAATCTCATCATGATATCATTATCTTCTCATCATGATATCATCATCATCATCTCATGGTGATATCATCATCATTTCATCATGATATCATCATCATGATATCTCATCATGATATCATCATCATCTCATCATGATATCATCATCATCTCATCATGATACCATCATCTCATCATGATATCATCATCATCATCATCTCATCATGATATCATCATCATCTCATCATGATATCATCATCATCTCATCATGATATCATCATCTCATCATGATATCATCATCATCATCATCATCTCATCATGATATCATCATCATCTCATCATGACATCATCATCATCTCATCATGATATCATCATCTCATCATGATATCATCATCATCTCATCATGATATCATCATCTCATCATGATATCATCATCATCATCATCTCATCATGATATCATCATCATCTCATCATGACAACATCATCATCTCATCATGATATCATCTACATCATCTCATCATGATATCATCATCATCATCATCATCATCTCATCATGATATCATCATCATCATCTCATCATGATATCATCATCATCATCTCATCACGATATCAACATCATCATCTCATCATGATATCATCATCATCTCATGATATCATCATCATCATCATCATCTCATCATGATATCATCATCATCATCTCATCATGATATCATCATCATCATCATCATCATCTCATCATGATATCATCATCATCATCTCATCATGATATCATCATCATCTCATCATGATATCATCATCATCATCATCATCTCATCATGATATCATCATCATCATCATCTCATCACGATATCAACATCATCATCTCATCATGATATCATCATCATCTCATGATATCATCATCATCATCATCATCATCTCATCATGATATCATCATCATCATCATCTCATCATGATATCATCATCATCTCATCATGATATCATCATCATCTCATCATGATATCATCATCATCATCATCATCTCATCATGATATCATCATCATCTCATGATATCATCATCATCATCATCATCATCATCATCATCATCATCATCATCATCTCATCATGATATCATCATCATCATCATCATCTCATCATGATATCATCATCATCTCATCATGATATCATCATCATCTCATCATGATATCATCATCATCTCATCATGATATCATCATCATCTCATGATATCATCATCATCATCATCATCTCATCATGATATCATCATCATCTCATCATGATATCATCATCATCTCATAATGATATCATCATCATCTCATCATGATATCATCATCATCATCATCATCATAATAATCTCATCATGATATCATTATCTTCTCATCATGATATCATCATCATCATCTCATCATCATATCATCATCATCATCACCATATCATCATCATCATCATCATCATCATCATCATATCATCATCATCATCATAATGATATCATTATCTTCTCATCATGATATCATCATCATCATCTCATCGTGATATCATCATCATTTCATCATGATATCATCATCATGATATCTCATCATGATATCATCATCATCTCATCATGATATCATCATCATCTCATCATGATATCATCATCATCATCATCATCTCATCATGATATCATCATCATCATCATCATCATAATCATCTCATCATGATATCATCTCATCATGATATCATCTCATCATGATATCATCATCATCTCATCATGATATCATCATCATCTCATCATGATATCATCATCATCTCATGATATCATCATCATCATATCATCATGATATCATCATCATCATCATCTCATCATGATATCATCATCATCTCATCATGACAAAATCATCATCTCATCATGATATCATCATCATCATCTCATCATGATATCATCATCATCATCATCATCTCATCATGATATCATCATCATCATCTCATCATGATATCATCATCATCATCTCATCACGATATCAACATCATCATCTCATCATGATATCATCATCATCTCGTGATATCATCATCATCATCATCATCATCATCTCATCATGATATCATCATCATCATCTCATCATGATATCATCATCATCATCATCATCATCATCATCATCTCATCATGATATCATCATCATCATCTCATCATGATATCATCATCATCTCATCATGATATCATCATCATCATCATCATCTCATCATGATAATCATCATGATATCATCATCATCATCATCATCTCATCATGAGATCATCATCATCTCATCATGATATCATCATCATCATCATCTCATCATGATATCATCATTTCATCATGATATCATCATCATCATCATCATGATATCATCATCATCATCATCATGATATCATCATTTCATCATGACATCATCCTCATCTCATCATGATATCATCATCATCATCATCTCATCATGAGATCATCATCATAATCATCATGATATCATCATCATCATCATCATCTCATCATGAGATCATCATCATCTCATCATGAGATCATCATTATCATCATCATCATCATCATCTCATCATGATATCATCATCATCTCATCATGATATCATCATCATCTCATCATGATATCATCATCATCTCATCATGATATCATCATCATCTCATGATATCATTATCATCATATCATCATGATATCATCATCATCATCTTCTCATCATGATATCATCATCATCTCATCATGACAACATCATCATCTCATCATGATATCATCATCATCATCTCATCATGATATCATCATCATCATCATCATCATCTCATCATGATATCATCATCATCATCTCATCATGATATCATCATCATCATCTCATCACGATATCAACATCATCATCTCATCATGATATCATCATCATCTCGTGATATCATCATCATCATCATCATCATCTCATCATGATATCATCATCATCATCTCATCATGATATCATCATCATCATCATCATCATCATCATCTCATCATGATATCATCATCATCATCTCATCATGATATCATCATCATCTCATCATGATATCATCATCATCATCATCATCTCATCATGATATCATCATCATCATCTCATCACGATATCAACATCATCATCTCATCATGATATCATCATCATCTCATGATATCATCATCATCATCATCATCATCTCATCATGATATCATCATCATCATCATCATCATCATCATCATCTCATCATGATATCATCATCATCTCATCATGATATCATCATCATCATCATCATGATATCATCATCATCATCATCATCATCTCATCATGATATCATCATCATCATCTCATCATGATATCATCATCATCATCTCATAATGATATCATCATCATCTCATCATGATATCATCATCATCTCATGATATCATCATCATCATATCATCATGATATCATCATCATCTCATCATGATATCATCATCATCTCATAATGATATCATCATCATCTCATCATGATATCATCATCATCATCTCATCGTGATATCATCATCATTTCATCATGATATCATCATCATGATATCTCATCATGATATCATCATCATCTCATCATGATATCATCATCATCATCATCATCATCATCATCATCTCATCATGATATCATCATCATCATCATCATCATCATCATCTCATCATGATATCATCTCATCATGATATCATCATCATCTCATCATGATATCATCATCATACTCATCATGATATCATCATCATCATCATCTCATCATGATATCATCATCATCTCATCATGATATCATCATCATCATCATCATCATCATCTCATAATGATATCATCATCTCATCATGATATCATCATCATCATCTCATCATGATATCATCATCATCATCATCTCATATCATCATCAACTCATCCTGATATCATCATCATCATCTCATCATGATATCATCATCATCATCTCATCATGATATCATCATCATCATCTCATCATGATATCATCATCATCTCATCATGATATCATCATCATCATCTCATCATGATATCATCATCATCTCATGATATCATCATCATATCATCATCATCATCATCATCATCATCATCATCATCTCATCATGATATCATCATCATCTCATAATGATATCATCATCATCTCATCATGATATCATCATCATCATCATCATCATCATAATAATCTCATCATGATATCATTATCTTCTCATCATGATATCATCATCATCATTTCATCGTGATATCATCATCATTTCATCATGATATCATCATCATCATCATCATCATCATCATAATAATCTCATCATGATATCATTATCTTCTCATCATGATATCATCATCATCATTTCATCGTGATATCATCATCATTTCATCATGATATCATCATCATGATATCTCATCATGATATCATCATCATCTCATCATGATATCATCATCATCATCATCATGATATCATCATCATCATCATCAAATTATCATCATCATCATCATCATCATATCATCATCATCATCATATCATCATCATCATCATCATCATCATCATAGCATCATCATCATCATAATGATATCATTATCTTCTCATCATGATATCATCATCATCATCTCATCGTGATATCATCATCATTTCATCATGATATCATCATCATGATATCTCATCATGATATCATCATCATCTCATCACGATATCATCATCATCATCATCATCATCTCATCATGATATCATAATCATCATCATCATCATCATAATCATCTCATCATGATATCATCTCATCATGATATCATCATCATCATCTCATCATGATATCATCATCATCTCATCATGATATCATCATCATCATCATCTCATCATGATATCATCATCTCATCATGATATCATCATCATCATCATCATCTCATAATGATATCATCATCTCATCATGATATCATCATCATCATCTCATCATGATATCATCATCATCATCATCTCATATCATCATCAACTCATCATGATATCATCATCATCATCATCTCATCATGATATCATCATCATCTCATCATGATATCATCATCATCATCATCATTATAATCTCATCATGATATCATTATCTTCTCATCATGATATCATAATCATCATCTCATCGTGATATCATCATCATTTCATCATGATATCATCATCATGATATCTCATCATGATATCATCATCATCATCATCATCATGATATCATCATCATCATCATCATCATCATCATCATCATCATCATCATCATTATAATCTCATCATGATATCATTATCTTCTCATCATGATATCATCATCATCATCTCATTGTGATATCATCATCATTTCATCATGATATCATCATCATGATATCTCATCATGATATCATCATCATCTCATCATGATATCATCATCATCTCATCATGATATCATCATCATCTCATCATGATATCATCATCTCATCATGATATCATCATCATCATCATCATCTCATCATGATATCATCATCATCTCATCATGATATCATCATCATCTCATCATGATATCATCATCTCATCATGATATCATCATCATCATCATCTCATCATGATATCATCATCATCTCATCATGACATCATCATCATCTCATCATGATATCATCATCTCATCATGATATCATCATCATCTCATCATGATATCATCATCTCATCATGATATCATCATCATCATCATCTCATCATGATATCATCATCATCTCATCATGACAACATCATCATCTCATCATGATATCATCTACATCATCTCATCATGATATCATCATCATCATCATCATCTCATCATGATATCATCATCATCATCTCATCATGATATCATCATCATCATCTCATCACGATATCAACATCATCATCTCATCATGATATCATCATCATCTCATGATATCATCATCATCATCATCATCATCATCATCTCATCATGATATCATCATCATCATCTCATCATGATATCATCATCATCATCATCATCATCATCTCATCATGATATCATCATCATCATCTCATCATGATATCATCATCATCTCATCATGATATCATCATCATCATCATCTCATCATGATATCATCATCATCATCATCATCATCTCATCATGATATCATCATCATCATCTCATCATGATATCATCATCATCTCATCATGATATCATCATCATCATCATCTCATCATGATATCATCATCATCTCATGATATCATCATCATCATCATCTCATCATGATATCATCATCATCATCATCATCATCATCTCATCATGATATCATTATCTTCTCATCATGATATCATCATCATCATTTCATCGTGATATCATCATCATTTCATCATGATATCATCATCATCATCATCATAATAATCTCATCATGATATCATTATCTTCTCATCATGATATCATCATCATCATTTCATCGTGATATCATCATCATTTCATCATGATATCATCATCATGATATCTCATCATGATATCATCATCATCTCATCATGATATCATCATCATCATCATCATCAAATTATCATCATCATCATCATCATCATCATATCATCATCATCATCATCATCATCATCATCATCATCATATCATCATCATCATCATCATCATCATCATCATCATATCATCATCATCATCATAATGATATCATTATCTTCTCATCATGATATCATCATCATCATCTCATCGTGATATCATCATCATTTCATCATGATATCATCATCATGATATCTCATCATCATATCATCATCATCATCATCATCATCTCATCATGATATCATCATCATCATCATCATCATAATCATCTCATCATGATATCATCTCATCATGATATCATCTCATCATGATATCATCATCATCTCATCATGATATCATCATCTCATCATGATATCATCATCATCATCATCATCTCATAATGATATCATCATCTCATCATGATATCATCATCATCATCTCATCATGATATCATCATCATCATCATCTCATATCATCATCAACTCATCATGATATCATCATCATCATCATCTCATCATGATATCATCATCATCATCTCATCATGATATCATCATCATCATCCTCATTATAATCTCATCATGATATCATTATCTTCTCATCATGATATCATAATCATCATCTCATCGTGATATCATCATCATTTCATCATGATATCATCATCATGATATCTCATCATGATATCATCATCATCATCATCATCATCATCATTATAATCTCATCATGATATCATTATCTTCTCATCATGATATCATCATCATCATCTCATGGTGATATCATCATCATTTCATCATGATATCATCATCATGATATCTCATCATGATATCATCATCATCTCATCATGATATCATCATCATCTCATCATGATATCATCATCTCATCATGATATCATCATCATCATCATCTCATCATGATATCATCATCATCTCATCATGATATCATCATCATCTCATCATGATATCATCATCATCTCATCATGATATCATCATCTCATCATGATATCATCATCATCATCATCTCATCATGATATCATCATCATCTCATCATGACATCATCATCATCTCATCATGATATCATCATCTCATCATGATATCATCATCATCTCATCATGATATCATCATCATCATCATCATCTCATCATGATATCATCATCATCTCATCATGACAACATTATCATCTCATCATGATATCATCTACATCATCTCATCATGATATCATCATCATCATCATCATCATCATCATCTCATCATGATATCATCATCATCATCTCATCATTAAATCATCATCATCATCTCATCACGATATCAACATCATCATCTCATCATGATATCATCATCATCTCATGATATCATCATCATCATCATCATCTCATCATGATATCATCATCATCATCTCATCATGATATCATCATCATCATCATCATCATCATCTCATCATGATATCATCATCATCATCTCATCATGATATCATCATCATCTCATCATGATATCATCATCATCATCATCTCATCATGATATCATCATCATCATCATCTCATCACGATATCAACATCATCATCTCATCATGATATCATCATCATCTCATGATATCATCATCATCATCATCATCATCTCATCATGATATCATCATCATCATCATCATCATCTCATCATGATATCATCATCATCATCATCATCATCATCTCATCATGATATCATCATCATCTCATCATGATATCATCATCATCTCATCATGATATCATCATCATCATCATCTCATCATGATATCATCATCATCTCATGATATCATCATCATCATCATCTCATCATGATATCATCATCATCTCATGATATCATCATCATCATCATCATCATCATCATCATCTCATCATGATATCATCATCATCATCTCATCATGATATCATCATCATCTCATCATGATATCATCATCATCTCATCATGATATCATCATCATCATCATCATCTCATCATGATATCATCATTATCTCATGATATCATCATCATCATCATCATCATCATCTCATCATGATATCATCATCATCTCATCATGATATCATCATCATCTCATAATGATATCATCATCATCTCATCATGATATCATCATCATCATCATCATCATCATAATAATCTCATCATGATATCATTATCTTCTCATCATGATATCATCATCATCATCTCATCGTGATATCATCATCATTTCATCATGATATCATCATCATGATATCTCATCATGATATCATCATCATCTCATCATGATATCATCATCATCATCATCATCATATCAACATATCATCATCATCATCATCATATCATCATCATCATCATCATCATCATCATATCATCATCATCATCATAATGATATCATTATCTTCTCATCATGATATCATCATCATCATCTCATCGT
This sequence comes from Pelodytes ibericus, assembly GCA_036172795.1. Taxonomy (NCBI): domain Eukaryota; kingdom Metazoa; phylum Chordata; class Amphibia; order Anura; family Pelodytidae; genus Pelodytes; species Pelodytes ibericus. The sequence continues at coordinate 568,724 of JAYKOZ010000084.1, forward strand.
GATATCATCATCATTTCATCATGATATCATCATCATGATATCTCATCATGATATCATCATCATCTCATCATGATATCATCATCATCATCTCATCATGATATCATCATCATCATCATCATCATAATCATCTCATCATGATATCATCTCATCATGATATCATCATCATCTCATCATGATATCATCATCATCTCATCATGATATCATCATCATCATCATCTCATCATGATATCATCATCTCATCATGATATCATCATCATCATCATCATCATCATCATCTCATCATGATATCATCATCATCATCTCATCATAATATCATCATCATCATCATCATTATAATCTCATCATGATATCATTATCTTCTCATCATGATATCATAATCATCATCTCATCGTGATATCATCATCATTTCATCATGATATCATCATCATGATATCTCATCATGATATCATCATCATCATCATCATCATCATCATTATAATCTCATCATGATATCATTATCTTCTCATCATGATATCATCATCATCATCTCATGGTGATATCATCATCATTTCATCATGATATCATCATCATGATATCTCATCATGATATCATCATCATCTCATCATGATATCATCATCATCTCATCATGATACCATCATCTCATCATGATATCATCATCATCATCATCTCATCATGATATCATCATCATCTCATCATGATATCATCATCATCTCATCATGATATCATCATCTCATCATGATATCATCATCATCATCATCATCTCATCATGATATCATCATCATCTCATCATGACATCATCATCATCTCATCATGATATCATCATCTCATCATGATATCATCATCATCTCATCATGATATCATCATCTCATCATGATATCATCATCATCATCATCTCATCATGATATCATCATCATCTCATCATGACAACATCATCATCTCATCATGATATCATCTACATCATCTCATCATGATATCATCATCATCATCATCATCATCTCATCATGATATCATCATCATCATCTCATCATGATATCATCATCATCATCTCATCACGATATCAACATCATCATCTCATCATGATATCATCATCATCTCATGATATCATCATCATCATCATCATCTCATCATGATATCATCATCATCATCTCATCATGATATCATCATCATCATCATCATCTCATCATGATATCATCATCATCATCTCATCATGATATCATCATCATCTCATCATGATATCATCATCATCATCATCATCTCATCATGATATCATCATCATCATCATCTCATCACGATATCAACATCATCATCTCATCATGATATCATCATCATCTCATGATATCATCATCATCATCATCATCATCTCATCATGATATCATCATCATCATCATCTAATCATGATATCATCATCATCATCATCTCATCATGATATCATCATCATCTCATCATGATATCATCATCATCTCATCATGATATCATCATCATCATCATCATCTCATCATGATATCATCATCATCTCATGATATCATCATCATCATCATCATCATCATCTCATCATGATATCATCATCATCATCATCATCTCATCATGATATCATCATCATCTCATCATGATATCATCATCATCTCATCATGATATCATCATCATCTCATCATGATATCATCATCATCTCATGATATCATCATCATCATCATCATCTCATCATGATATCATCATCATCTCATCATGATATCATCATCATCTCATAATGATATCATCATCATCTCATCATGATATCATCATCATCATCATCATCATAATAATCTCATCATGATATCATTATCTTCTCATCATGATATCATCATCATCATCTCATCATCATATCATCATCATCATCACCATATCATCATCATCATCATCATCATCATCATATCATCATCATCATCATAATGATATCATTATCTTCTCATCATGATATCATCATCATCATCTCATCGTGATATCATCATCATTTCATCATGATATCATCATCATGATATCTCATCATGATATCTCATCATGATATCATCATCATCTCATCATGATATCATCATCATCTCATCATGATATCATCATCATCATCATCATCTCATCATGATATCATCATCATCATCATCATCATAATCATCTCATCATGATATCATCTCATCATGATATCATCATCATCTCATCATGATATCATCATCATCTCATCATGATATCATCATCATCTCATCATGATTTCATCATCATCATCATCTCATCATGATATCATCATCTCATCATGATATCATCATCATCATCATCATCTCATAATGATATCATCATCTCATCATGATATCATCATCATCATCTCATCATGATATCATCATCATCATCATCTCATATCATCATCAACTCATCATGATATCATCATCATCATCATCATCATCCTCATCTCATCATGATATCATTATCATCATCATCTCATCATGATATCATCATCATCTCATCATGATATCATCATCTCATCATGATATCATCATCTCATCATGATATCATCATCATCATCATCTCATCATGATATCATCATCATCTCATCATGACAACATCATCATCTCATCATGATATCATCATCATCATCATCATCTCATCATGATATCATCATCATCATCATCTCATCATGATATCATCATCATCATCATCTCATCATGATATCATCATCATCATCATCTCATCACGATATCAACATCATCATCTCATCATGATATCATCATCATCTCATCATGATATCATCATCATCATCATCATCTCATCATGATATCATCATCATCTCATCATGATATCATCATCATCATCATCATCATCTCATCATGATATCATCATCATCTCATCACGATATCAACATCATCATCTCATCATGATATCATCATCATCTCATGATATCATCATCATCATCATCATCTCATCATGATATCATCATCATCATCATCATGATATCATCATCATCATCATCATCTCATCATGATATCATCATCATCATCTCATCATGATATCATCATCATCATCTCATCATGATATCATCATCATCTCATCATGATATCATCATCATCTCATCATGATATCATCATCTCATCATGATATCATCATCATCTCATCATGACATCATCATCATCTCATCATGATATCATCATCATCATCTCATCATGATATCATCATCATCATCTCATCATGATATCATCATCATCATCATCATTATCTCATCATGATATCATCATCATCATCATCATCTCATCATGATATCATCATCATCATCATCTCATCATGATATCATCATCATCATCATCATCTCATCATGATATCATCATCATCATCATCATCTCATCATGATATCATCATCATCATCATCATCATCATGATATCATCATCATCATCATCATCATCATCATCATCAACTCATCATGATATCATCATCATCATCATCTCATCATGATATCATCATCTCATCATGATATCATCATCATCATCATCAACTCATCATGATATCATCATCATCATCTCATCATGATATCATCATCTCATCATGATATAATCATCATCTCATCATGATATCATCATCACCATCTCATCATGATATAATCTCATCATGATATCATCATCATCATCTCATCATGATATCATCATGATATCATCATCATCATCATCATCATTATCATCATCATCATCTCATCATGATATCATCATCTCATCATGATATCATCATCATCATCTCATCATTATATCATCATCATCATCATGATATCATCATGATATCATCATTATCATCATCATCATCATCTCATCATGATATCATCATCAGCATCTCATCATGATATCATCATCATCATCTCATCATTATATCATCATCATCATCATCTCATCATGATATCATCATCATCTCATCATGATATCATCATCTCATCATGATATCATCATCATCATCATCATCTCATCATGATATCATCATCATCTCATCATGACATCATCATCATCTCATCATGATATCATCATCATCATCTCATCATGATATCATCATCATCATCTCATCATGATGTCATCATCATCTCATCATGACATCATCATCACCTCATCATGATATCATCATCATCATCATCTCATCATGATATCATCATCATCTCATCATGACATCATCATCATCTCATCATGATATCATCATCATCATCTCATCATGATATCATCATCATCATCTCATCATGATATCATCATCATCATCTCATCATGATGTCATCATCATCTCATCATGACATCATCATCACCTCATCATGATATCATCATCATCATCTCATCATGATATCATCATCATCATCATCTCATCATGATATCATCATCATCATCTCATCATGATATCATCATCATCATCTCATCATGATATCATCATCATCATCTCATCATGATGTCATCATCATCTCATCATGACATCATCATCATCTCATCATGATATCATCATCATCATCTCATCATGATATCATCATCTCATCATGATATCATCATCATCATCTCATCATGATATCATCATCATCATCTCATCATGATATCATCATCATCTCATCATGATATCATCTCATCATGATATCAACATCATCTCATCATGATATCATCATCATCTCATCATGATATCATCATCATCTCATCATGATATCATCTCATCATGATATCATCATCATCTCATCATGATATCATCATCATCTCATAATGATATCATCATCATCTCATCATGATATCATCATCATCTCATCATGATATCATCATCATCTCATCATGATATCATCATCACCATCTCATCATGATATCATCTCATCATGATATCATCATCATCATCTCATCATGATATCATCATCATCATCTCATCATGATATCATCATCATCTCATCATGATATCATCTCATCATGATATCAACATCATCTCATCATGATATCATCATCATCTCATCATGATATCATCTCATCATGATATCATCATCATCTCATCATGATATCATCATCATCTCATAATGATATCATCATCATCTCATCATGATATCATCTCATCATGATATCATCATCATCTCATCATGATATCATCATCACCATCTCATCATGATATCATCTCATCATGATATCATCATCATCATCTCATCATGATATCATCATGATATCATCATCATCATTATCATCATCATCATCTCATCATGATATCATCATCATCTTCTCATCATGACATCATCATCATCTCATCATGATATCATCATCATCATCATCTCATAATGATATCATCATCATCTCATCATGACATCATCATCATCTCATCATAATATCATCATCATCATCATCATCTCATCATGATATCATCATCATCATCTCATCACGATATCATCATCATCATCTCATCACGATATCAACATCATCATCTCATCATGATATCATCATCATCTCATGATATCATCATCATCATCTCATCATGATATCATCATCATCATCTCATCATGATATCATCATCATTATCATCATCTCATCATGATATCATCATCATCATCATCATCATCATCATCATCTCATCATGATATCATCATCATCATCATCATCATCATGATATCATCATCATCATCATCATCATCAACTCATCATGATATCATCATCATCATCATCTCATCATGATATCATCATCTCATCATGATATCATCATCATCATCAACTCATCATGATATCATCATCATCATCTCATCATGATATCATCATCTCATCATGATATCATCATCATCTCATCATGATATCATCATCACCATCTCATCATGATATAATCTCATCATGATATCATCATCATCATCTCATCATGATATCATCATGATATCATCATCATCATTATCATCATCATCATCTCATCATGATATCATCATCATCATCTCATCATGATATCATCATCATCATCTCATCATTATATCATCATCATCATCATGATATCATCATGATATCATCATTATCATCATCATCATCTCATCATTATATCATCATCATCATCATGATATCATCATGATATCATCATTATCATCATCATCTCATCATGATATCATCATCATCATCTCATCATGATATCATCATCATCATCATCTCATCATTATATCATCATCATCATCATCATCATCTCATCATGATATCATCATCATCATCATCATCATCATCTCATCATGATATCATCATCATCATCATCATCATGATATCTTCATCATCATCATGATATCTTCATCATCATCATCATAATGATATCTTC
>JAYKOZ010000084.1:590000-592500 GCA_036172795.1 Pelodytes ibericus
ATCATCATCATCATCATATCTTCTTCATCATCATCATCATCATCATCATCATCATGATATCTTCATCATCATCATCATCATCATCATGATATCTCCATCATCATCATCATAATCATCATGATATCTTCATCATCATCATGATATCATCATCATCATCATATCATAGTGATATCATCATCATCTCACCATGATATCATGATATCATCATCATCATCATCATATCATCATGATCTCATCATCATCATCATCAATGATATCATCATCATCATCTCATCATGATATCATCAGCATCATCATCATCATCATCAATGATATCATCATCATCATCATCATGATATCATCATCATCATCATCATGATATCATCATCATCATGATATCATCATCATCATCATCATCATCATCATCATCATCATCATCATCATGACATCATCATCATCATCATCATCATGATATCATCATCATCATCATCATGATATCATCATCATCATCATCATGATATCATCATCATCATGATATCATCATCATCATGATATCATCATCATCATCATCATGATATCATCATCATCATCATCATCATCATCATGATATCTTCATCATCATGATATCTTCATCATCATCATCATCATCATCATCATCATCATCATCATCATCATCATCATCATCATCATGATATCTTCATCATCATGATATCTTCATCATCATCATCATCATCATGATATCTTCATCATCATCATCATCATGATATCTTCATCATCATCATCATCATGATATCTTCATCATCATCATGATATCTTCATCATCATCATGATATCTTCATCATCATCATGATATCTTCATCATCATCATGATATCTTCATCATCATCATCATCATCATTATGATATCTTCATCATCATCATCATCATGATATCTTCATCATCATCATCATCATGATATCTTCATCATCATCATGATATCTTCATCATCATCATGATATCTTCATCATCATCATGATATCTTCATCATCATCATGATATCTTCATCATCATCATCATCATCATGATATCTTCATCATCATCATCATCATGATATCTTCATCATCATCATCATCATGATATCTTCATCATCATCATGATATCTTCATCATCATCATGATATCTTCATCATCATCATGATATCTTCATCATCATCATCATCATCATTATGATATCTTCATCATCATCATCATCATATCTTCATCATCATCATCATCATATCTTCTTCATCATCATCATCATCATCATCATATCTTCTTCATCATCATCATCATCATCATCATATCTTCTTCATCATCATCATCATCATCATCATGATATCTTCATCATCATCATCATCATCATCATCATGATATCTTCATCATCATCATCATAATCATCATGATATCTTCATCATCATCATAATATCATCATCATCATCATCTCATAGTGATATCATCATCATCTCACCATGATATCATGATATCATCATCATCATCATCATCATATCATCATGATATCATCATCATCATCATCAATGATATCATCATCATCATCTCATCATGATATCATCATCATCATCTCATCATGATATCATCATCATCATCATCATCATCATCATCATCAATGATATCATCATCATCATCATCATGATATCATCATCATCATCATCATCATGATATCATCATCATCATGATATCATCATCATCATCATCATGACATCATCATCATCATCATCATGATATCATCATCATCATCATCATCATCATGATATCATCATCATCATCATCATGATATCATCATCATCATCATCATGATATCATCATCATCATCATCATCATGATATCATCATCATCATCATCATGATATCATCATCATCATCATCATGATATCATCATCATCATGATATCATCATCATCATCATCATGACATCATCATCATCATCATCATGATATCATCATCATCATCATCATCATCATGATATCATCATCATCATCATCATGATATCATCATCATCATCATCATGATATCATCATCATCATCATCATCATGATATCATCATCATCATCATCATGATATCATCATCATCATCATCATCATGATATCATCATCATCATCATCATGATATCATCATCATCATCATCATCATGATATCATCATCATCATCATCATGATATCATCATCATCATCATCATCATCATCATCATGATATCATCATCATCATCATCATGATATCATCATCATCATCATGATATCATAATCATCATCATCATGATATCTTCATCATCATGATATCTTCATCATCATCATCATCATCAACATCATCATCATCATCATCATGATATCTTCATCATCATGATATCTTCATCATCATCATCATCATCATGATATCTTCATCATCATCATCATCATGATATCTTCATCATCATCATGATATCTTCATCATCATCATGATATCTTCATCATCATCATGATATCTTCATCATCATCATGATATCTTCATCATC
>JAYKOZ010000084.1:607500-610000 GCA_036172795.1 Pelodytes ibericus
CTCACAGGATGGCTGGATAATAGCTCCACTACAAATGTGATTTACCTTATGGAATGCCCGTGTGGCCTCCAATATATAGGCAGAACTACTAGGCAACTAAAAAAGAGAATAGAAGAACATCTAAGAAATATAAAAAATGGTCTTACAACCCACAGTTTATCTAAACACTTTTTAGACTGCCACCAAAAGAACCCAAAAGGGATTAAATTCTGCGCTATAGAAAAGGTAAATAAAAATTGGCGAGGGGGTGATAACATTAAAAATATAGGAAAACATGAAATGAAATGGGTATTTAATTTAGCCACTCTAAAGCCACAAGGTCTAAATGCAGATTTTGACCTGCACAATTTTATGTACATTTTATGTAAATTTTATGCAAATGTATCTTTTTCCCATAAGGTGCATAAACAGGATTAAGCAATATTGGATCTCTGTTTTTTATATAGATATATATTTTTTATAAGAGTATATTTATATTTTTTAACTAATTATTTCATACTAATATATTTTTTCTTATCATAAAGAACTTTTTTTTTTTTTTATTTTTATTTTATTTTATTATTATTTTTTTTTTTTTTTTTTGAGCTATCCCAGTTTTTATACTTCTGTTTACATTATTGTTTTTTAACAAATATAAGTACATTTGAGCTCCAAATATGGGCATACTCCTGCTTATAGATGCACCTAGCACTTTTGTTTAAGATAAAACACTTGTTTCTTTGTTTTTTCTCTGGGTATATATATGCAAGCCAATACATGAAAATGCAAGGACTAAGTCAAAACCTCGCGAGATAACAGCAAATCACGCTAAGAAAATTTACTATGTCAAAATCACGCGAGAGGATGACGAAAGCGGAAGTAATTTGCCAACCAATGATACGGAGGACATGGATATAAAACACCACTTCATAGCAGGGAGTCCAGACGCCTGGTAGAAGCCCACAAAGGGTGAAACGCGTAGCGGATTGGACTCACCCTGCTGTTCTTTATGTACATATATTGTGTATATTTTTATTCCACATCTTTTATTTTTTGATACTTACTGGACAAGATTTCTCCTGCAGCTGTGTGGCGCCCACTACGTTTGACAGAGAAAACTTCCATGTAAGCAGATACTTCTTTTTATTAAAAGTCTGTATATGTTACACACTAATTGGATATCTGTTGTTTCTGTTCCTGATCTAAAATCTAAGCAGATTAGCCACAGCAGGATCCTACAAAACGACACCTTACCCTTGAAGTGCAACTATTATCCAGCCATCCTGTGAGTGCATCCCCTTGAGGGGGATCAAAGCTTCCTCCTGATTCCTCAGGATATTATTTCACATTGTCACCTATAAGGTGTTATATATATATATATTTATTGTGTTTATCACATATATTTTTTTATCACAGTTTGCTCCAAGCGCACTTATTGTTCTTTATTTGTATATATTGTCTGTTTTTGTGTGGTTTAGGGATACACTGCCTAAGTGCTGCTAGAGTTGTGATTGCAGCGCTGGGTTCACTTTTTTAATTTATGATATCTTCATCATCATCATCATCATGATATCTTCATCATCATCATCATCATGATATCTTCATCATCATCATGATATCTTCATCATCATCATGATATCTTCATCATCATCATCATCATCATTATGATATCTTCATCATCATCATCATCATATCTTCATCATCATCATCATCATATCTTCTTCATCATCATCATCATCATATCTTCTTCATCATCATCATCATCATCATCATATCTTCTTCATCATCATCATCATCATCATCATCATCATGATATCTTCATCATCATCATCATAATCATCATGATATCTTCATCATCATCATGATATCATCATCATCATCATCTCATAGTGATATCATCATCATCTCACCATGATATCATGATATCATCATCATCATCATCATCATATCATCATGATATCATCATCATCATCATCAATGATATCATCATCATCATCATAATCATCATGATATCTTCATCATCATCATGATATCATCATCATCATCATCTCACCATGATATCATGATATCATCATCATCATCATCATCATATCATCATGATATCATCATCATCATCATCAATGATATCATCATCATCATCTCATCATGATATCATCATCATCATCATCATCATCATCAATGATATCATCATCATCATCATCATGATATCATCATCATCATCATCATCATGATATCATCATCATCATGATATCATCATCATCATCATCATCATGACATCATCATCATCATCATCATGATATCATCATCATCATCATGATATCATCATCATCATGATATCATCATCATCATCATGATATCATCATCATCATGATATCATCATCATCATCATCATCATCATCATCATCATCATCATCATCATCATGATATCTTCATCATCATGATATCTTCATCATCATCATCATCATCATCATCATCATCATGATATCTTCATCATCATGATATCTTCATCATCATCATCATC
>JAYKOZ010000084.1:620000-622500 GCA_036172795.1 Pelodytes ibericus
TCATCATCATCAATGATATCATCATCATCATCTCATCATGATATCATCATCATCATCTCATCATGATATCATCATCATCATCATCATCATCATCATCATCATCATCATCATCAATGATATCATCATCATCATCATCATGATATCATCATCATCATCATCATCATGATATCATCATCATCATGATATCATCATCATCATCATCATCATCATGACATCATCATCATCATCATCATGATATCATCATCATCATCATCATGATATCATCATCATCATGATATCATCATCATCATGATATCATCATCATCATCATGATATCATCATCATCATGATATCATCATCATCATGATATCATCATCATCATCATCATGATATCATCATCATCATCATCATCATCATCAATGATATCATCATCATCATCATCATGATATCATCATCATCATCATCATCATGATATCATCATCATCATCATCATCATGACATCATCATCATCATCATCATGATATCATCATCATCATCATCATCATGATATCATCATCATCATGATATCATCATCATCATGATATCATCATCATCATCATCATGATATCATCATCATCATCATCATCATCATGATATCATCATCATCATCATCATCATGATATCATCATCATCATCATCATCATGATATCATCATCATCATCATCATGATATCATCATCATCATCATCATGATATCATCATCATCATCATCATGATATCATCATCATCATCATCATCATCATCATGATATCATCATCATCATCATCATCATCATGATATCATAATCATCATCATCATGATATCATCATCATCATCATCATGATATCATCATCATCATCATCATGATATCATCATCATCATCATCATCATCATGATATCATCATCATCATCATCATGATATCATCATCATCATCATCATGATATCATCATCATCATCATCATCATGATATCATCATCATCATCATGATATCATCATCATCATCATCATCATCATGATATCATCATCATCATGATATCATCATCATCTCATCATGATATCATCATCATCATCATCATCATGATATCATCATCATCATGATATCATCATCATCATCATCATCATCATCATATCATCATCATCATCATCATCATGATATCATCATCATCATCATCATCATGATATCATCATCATCTCATCATGATATCATCATCATCATCATCATCATGATATCATCATCATCATCATGATATCATCATCATCTCATCATGATATCATCATCATCATCATGATATCATCATCATCATCATCATGATATCATCATCATCATGATATCATCATCATCATGATATCATCATCATCATCATCATCATCATGATATCATCATCATCATGATATCATCATCATCATCATGATATCATCATCATCTCATCATGATATCATCATCATCATCATGATATCATCATCATCATCATGATATCATCATCATCATGATATCATCATCATCATGATATCATCATCATCATGATATCATCATCATCATCATCATCATCATGTTATCATCATCATCATGATATCATCATCATCATGATATCATCATCATCATCATCTCATAGTGATATCATCATCATCTCACCATGATATCATGATATCATCATCATCATCATCATCATCATCATATCATCATGATATCATCATCATCATCAATGATATCATCATCATCATCTCATCATGATATCATCATCATCATCTCATCATGATATCATCATCATCATCATCATCATCATCATCAATGATATCATCATCATCATCATCATGATATCATCATCATCATCATCATCATGATATCATCATCATCATGATATCATCATCATCATCATGATATCATCATCATCATGATATCATCATCATCATCATCATCATCATGACATCATCATCATCATCATCATGATATCATCATCATCATCATCATGATATCATCATCATCATGATATCATCATCATCATGATATCATCATCATCATCATGATATCATCATCATCATGATATCATCATCATCATCATCATGATATCATCATCATCATCATCATGATATCATCATCATCATCATCATCATCATCAATGATATCATCATCATCATCATCATCATGATATCATCATCATCATCATCATCATGATATCATCATCATCATCATCATCATGACATCATCATCATCATCATCATGATATCATCATCATCATCATCATCATGATATCATCATCATCATGATATCATCATCATCATGATATCATCATCATCATCATCATGATATCATCATCATCATCATCATCATCATCATGATATCATCATCATCATCATCATCATGATATCATCATCATCATCATGATATCATCATCATCATCATCATGATATCATCATCATCATCATCATGATATCATCATCATCATCATCATGATATCATCATCATCATCATCATCATCATCATATCATCATCATCATCATCATC
>JAYKOZ010000084.1:627500-632500 GCA_036172795.1 Pelodytes ibericus
TCATCATCATCATTATGATATCTTCATCATCATCATCATCATATGAAAAAATGAAAAAATTTCAAAACAAGATGCCACTTATCTTTCATTATAATAATAAATCAAAACGGGTTAAAAAGATTGTTAAAAAACACTGGACAATATTACAAAAAGATGAAATCCTGAAAGATATCCTACCTAATCAACCTATGATAGTCTTCAGAGGAGCCCCAAATTTGACACAAAAACTTACTACGAATTACACTAGGACAATAAAAACTAAAAACAATACACCTAACCATTTTCTGACAAGAAAATCTGGTTTTTATGGGTGCCTAAATTGTATAGGCTGCAAATCCACTAGGCGTCAAAAATATCCAATCACAAAATTCAAATCAACAAAAAATGGCCAAGAGTATAATATAAAAACTTTTATGACATGTTCCACATCCAATGTAATATATTTAGCAGAATGTTCCTGCGGTTTACAATATGTTGGTAGAACTACGAGACAATTTAAAAAAAGAATGGAAGAACATGTCAGAAATATAAAAAATGGTCTAACAACACATAGTTTGTCCAAACACTTTTTAGATCACCATCAAAAAAACCCCAAAGAATTAAAATTTTGTGCCATCGAGAAAGTCGATAAAGACTGGCGGGGAGGTGACAATATAAAAAATATAGGGAAAAGGGAGATGCGATGGGTTTTTGATCTTGCCACTTTGAGACCACAAGGTTTAAACGCAGACTTTGATCTATATAATTTCATGTGATGACATTCTGTAAAGAGAACTTGGCATGTAAAATATCTTTTTTTTTTTACAATTATTTGAATTTTTTAATATTTTTAATAATATTTTTTAATAATTTTTAAACATTTCCTAATATCTTATAATATTTTCAATATTTGTAATATATTCTATTAAATCTATTGGTTTTTAATCTTCCCTATTTGGGACCTACACATTCTAATAATGTTTATGTGTATTTATATTGAACTAAATATTTTATGTACCCAAGTTTTCTGATTCATTTATCTCGTTTGAGATAAAACACCTGTTTCTCTCTTTCCTTCTTTTTCAAATGTTTATAAACCGAATATATCAAATGGAACCTAATACTTATGAAACTGAGAATTTGTCTGCAAATACGAAATATAAATACGAACAGATTCCGTGAATCGACTTGGAAAATGAAGCTAGAATCTGAGAGCCGAACAACCATCGACTTGTCCACAAATACGAACTATAATACGAACATGTTACAGCAATCCGAAGACATTTTCGTGGATCGACATTAAAAACGAAACTATGAGAGTCGAATAACATCTCATAAACCGACATCACTAAAAAGGAAACCGACTAAGTCAAAATCTCGCGATGAAATGACGAATGCGGAAGTAAACAACGAGGATCACGTCTATTAGCTACATAAGGGTAATTCAGTGCAGGGAGTCCAGACGCCAAGTTGAAGCCCACAGGCGAAACGCGTAGCGGACTGGACTCACCTGCCTTATTTGTACTTTCCTATCTATTGGACCTATTTTATTATTATTTTTAAAGTTCTTTGTACATTTTTGTACACTGTTTATATATATCTTGCATTCAGCTACACCTTCAGAGGACATCAAATCCGATATTGTTTGAGGCGCCCAACATACAGGATAAAGAGAACTCTAAGTGTAAGCTGCTACTTATTTCTTTATTAAATATTTGTATAATCATATACTAATTCACTGCCTTCCGTTGTACCTTTCCTGAGCTGCAACCTACAGAGGAGGTCGATACCACGCCCCCTACTGATGAATACAGGCTTTCAAAGAGCAACTTATTTTCTGGAAGTCTGTGAGTGAGATAAAAGAGGGGAGATAAAATCCCCCTCGATCACACAATATATTGCTTCACTGCATTATCTTTTGCACAAGATCCGTCACTACAATTATTTTTCACCTAATAAGGTGTATATATATATATTCACATTGTTTTTTCACTCTGCTATTTCTCACCTTACAGTTTGTTTAAGCGCACTTTAGCAATTTTTGTCACTTTATGCTTATGTTATTGTGTGTGGTTTAGGGACACACTGCCTCAGTGCTGCTGTGACCAAGATTAGAGCGCTGGGTATACTTTTTTTCATTTGTACACATTTATATTCACTCCCTATACTATCCCTAGCTGCTTTTTTCACTGTTTTGGTTAAATTAGCTAATATGTCTCTATTTGAATACAGACAAAACTATATCATTAATGTAGATGACATCTTTGGAGAGGTAAATAATCCCCACAAACTGGAAACTGCCCCAGATATAACAGACCTTATGATGAAACTTGAAAAGGCACTCATTAAGGAACTAAAACTTAGATGGGAAACAGAAACCCTCCAAAAATACATCAGAGACAGAATAACCCCTAGGGGATTGAGAATTTTTAAACACCCCACTTTCGACACAAATGACACCATATTTATGAAAGAATGGAATGAGACCCTTGAGTCTTGCACTTTCTCGCTTATGCACATCATTATAAAACAAAGAAATAAAACACTCATAGACTTGGATAATGAAATTCAAAATATACAAGAAGAATTAAGGAAGCATACTCCAGATTCACAATTTCAACACCTCTCTGAAAATACAATCAAAAAGATTGAGAAAATAGAGTTAGATATAAGAACTACAAAAATCAAAAAATACTATAGAGATCAAGAAGATTATAAACTACAAACTTTTAGAAATCCAACTAACTACAGAAATAGAAAGGACAATAATGACATAACCACAAATGAACATAAGAGAACTCGGCCCCAAAATACAACACATAATGATCACATACCAATAAAAACAAGAGATGAAGTCAATAAAAGAGATAATCTAAGAACTCCAATCCAAACAAGACTAACAAAAATCAGTCAAAATTTCCATCCATCTTATAGAGATATTGTTATGAAAGAAAAAGACAATCATCACATTGAAACTCACAATAGATTTCAAATCCTATCAGAATCAGGTGAAACATCTCCTTTTTTAGACTCGGACCGAAGACTCCTCCGCCCATTACCCAGGGAGCAAAAGGAAAGCTACAGGGGAAACCATTATTACCAACAAAAAAATCCCATAAACATATATCAAAGAAATCAAAAAGAAAGACGAAATCTAAATCGAGGGGAACAAGAGGTGGTAAGAAACTACAAAGGAAAAAGAAGACTCAGATACTAAGGTCTAAAACTCTGATGGGAATTTTCAATCTATCCCAAAAAACCCTATCACAGGAGCAACTTCTGGTCCTAAGTAAAGGCTTAAAATTCGCTCCAACTAATAAATTTAATTTGTTTGCCGCCTATATAGATATCAATAAATTTGTAAGAAACACCACTATCAAAAGATTTTATGCTTTGAAACCAATTGTAAATCATACTAAGGAAATAGACCCAAATATCATCATGTCCACCAATTTAAAGAAAAAATCGAAATTCTATCCCACAACATATAGATCAGGAGCTTTAGAGGTCTTCGAGAAAGCCATCATGGAAGACCTCCGAAAATTACAACCATCAAAATATGATCATAACAATATGACTAAAAAAGAAAAAGCTATACTCAAAACCTTACAAGAAGATCAAGACATTGTCATAAAACCAGCAGACAAGGGAGGTGGTATAGTCATTTTGTCCAGGGAATCTTACTTACAAGAGGCTCAAAGGCAGCTAGGACAAAATGATACCTATAAAAAGTTGAAAAAAGACCCGACAAATGATTTTAAGAAGATACTCACTGGTTATTTGGATAAAGGAAAAAATAAGAATTATATATCTAAAAACGAATATAACTACATCAATATACTTAACCCAAAAATCCCAGTGATATATTTCTTGCCAAAAATACACAAACATCCAACCAACCCCCCAGGAAGACCCATAGTCTCGGGTATTAATTCCCTGTTCTCCAACCTTTCTGAGTATTTAGACTTCATACTTCAACCTTATGTGAAGGAGATGAAATCATATTTGAAAGATACTATAAGTATACTAAGAGTATTGGAAGCATGCCCTTGGAAGGACGACTATTTTTTAGTTTCCAGTGATGTCACTTCCCTCTATACTATTATAAACCATCAACAAGGATGTGATGCAGTTAAAAACATCTTAAAAGAGAAAAACTCCTTAAGTGAAGATCAGATCAATTTTTTAATAGAGGGGATAGACATCATCCTTAACCATAATTTCTTCTGGTTTCTTGAGAATTTCTATCTTCAAACCACAGGTACAGCTATGGGAAGCAAGTTTGCCCCAAGTTACGCTAATCTTTTTATGTCCCAATGGGAAAATACTTACATTTGGGGAAAACACAGTTGGGAAAAAAACTTAGTTTCTTACTATAGATATATTGACGATCTAATTTTCATATGGAAAGGTAATGAAATCGAATTACATTCATTTCTGGAATATATAAATAAAAACAATAACAATGTTACCCTCAATACAACCTATAGCAGAGAACGCATACAATTTTTGGATTTAGAAATTTATATAGAAAATAACCAAATAAAAACAAAAAATTTCTTCAAGAAAGTAGATGCCAATAATTTTATAGACACATCCAGCTGCCATTATCCTCCCTGGTTAAAGGGAATACCAAAAAGCCAGTGCGCCAGAATAAGAAGAAATTGCACAGATATAACCGATTACAATGAACAAACAGAGATTTTACGACAAAAATTCAAAGAAAAAGGTTATGATGATAATATTGTAAATAAAGCGATCTCAGATATTGCAGAAACAGATAGAAGTCAATTATTAACTTATAAAGAAAAAAAGACTGACAATACATTTCAAAACAAGATGCCACTTATCTTTCATTATAATAATAAATCAAAACGGGTTAAAAAGATTGTTAAAAAACACTGGACAATATTACAAAAAGATGAAATCCTGAAAGATATCCTACCTAATCAACCTATGATAGTCTTCAGAGGAGCCCCAAATTTGACACAAAAACTTACTACGAATTACACTAGGACAAT
>JAYKOZ010000084.1:637500-650000 GCA_036172795.1 Pelodytes ibericus
ATCATCATCATCATCATGATATCATCATCATCATCATCATCATGATATCATCATCATCATCATCATCATCATCATCATCATGATATCATCATCATCATCATCATGATATCATCATCATCATCATCATGATATCATCATCATCATCATCATGATATCATCATCATCATCATGATATCATCATCATCATCATCATCATCATGATATCATCATCATCATCATCATGATATCATCATCATCTCATCATGATATCATCATCATCATCATCATCATGATATCATCATCATCATGATATCATCATCATCATCATCATGATATCATCATCATCATCATCATCATCATGATATCATCATCATCATCATCATGATATCATCATCATCTCATCATGATATCATCATCATCATCATCATCATGATATCATCATCATCATCATCATGATATCATCATCATCATCATCATCATCATGATATCATCATCATCATCATCATGATATCATCATCATCATCATCATATCATCATCATCATCATAATCATGATATCATCATCATCATCATCATCATGATATCATCATCATCATCATGATATCATCATCATCATCATGATATCATCATCATCATCATGATATCATCATCATCATCATGATATCATCATCATCATGATATCATCATCATCATGATATCATCATCATCATCATCTCATAGTGATATCATCATCATCTCACCATGATATCATGATATCATCATCATCATCATCATCATCATCATATCATCATGATATCATCATCATCATCATCAATGATATCATCATCATCATCTCATCATGATATCATCATCATCATCATCATCATCATCATCAATGATATCATCATCATCATCATCATGATATCATCATCATCATCATCATCATATCATCATCATCATCATGATATCATCATCATCATCATCATCATCATGATATCATCATCATCATCATGATATCATCATCATCTCATCATGATATCATCATCATCATCATCATCATGATATCATCATCATCATGATATCATCATCATCATCATCATGATATCATCATCATCATCATCATCATGATATCATCATCATCATCATCATCATCATGATATCATCATCATCTCATCATGATATCATCATCATCATCATCATAATCATGATATCATCATCGTCATCATCATGATATCATCATCATCATCATCATGATATCATCATCATCATCATCATCATGATATCATCATCATCTCATCATGATATCATCATCATCATCATGATATCATCATCATCATCATCATGATATCATCATCATCATGATATCATCATCATCATGATATCATCATCATCATGATATCATCATCATCATGATATCATCATCATCATCATCATGATATCATCATCATCATGATATCATCATCATCATGATATCATCATCATCATCATCATCATCATGTTA
Source organism: Pelodytes ibericus (assembly GCA_036172795.1). Lineage (NCBI taxonomy): Eukaryota > Metazoa > Chordata > Amphibia > Anura > Pelodytidae > Pelodytes > Pelodytes ibericus. The sequence goes on from JAYKOZ010000084.1 coordinate 638,959, forward strand.
TCATCATCATCATGATATCATCATCATCATGATATCATCATCATCATGATATCATCATCATCATCATCATCATCATGATATCATCAACATCATCATCATCATCATGATATCATCATCATCATCATCATCATCATGATATCATCATCATATCATCATCATCATCATCATCATCATGATATCATCATCATCATCATCATCATATCATCATCATCATCATCATCATCATGATATCATCATCATCATCATCATGATATCATCATCATCATCATCATCATCATCATGATATCATCATCATCATCATCATCATGATATCATCATCATCATCATCATCATCTCATCATGATATCATCATCATCTCATCATGATATCATCATCATCATCATGATATCATCATCATCATGATATCATCATCATCATGATATCATCATCATCATGATATCATCATCATCATCATCATGATATCATCATCATCATCATCATGATATCATCATCATCATCATCATGATATCATCATCATCATCATCATCATCATCATCATGATATCATCATCATCATCATCATCATGATATCATCATCATCATCATCATCATCATGATATCATCATCATATCATCATCATCATCATCATCATCATGATATCATCATCATCATCATCATGATATCATCATCATCATCATCATATCATCATCATCATCATAATCATGATATCATCATCATCATCATCATCATGATATCATCATCATCATCATGATATCATCATCATCATCATGATATCATCATCATCATCATGATATCATCATCATCATCATGATATCATCATCATCATGATATCATCATCATCATGATATCATCATCATCATCATCTCATAGTGATATCATCATCATCTCACCATGATATCATGATATCATCATCATCATCATCATCATCATCATATCATCATGATATCATCATCATCATCATCAATGATATCATCATCATCATCTCATCATGATATCATCATCATCATCATCATCATCATCATCAATGATATCATCATCATCATCATCATGATATCATCATCATCATCATCATCATATCATCATCATCATCATGATATCATCATCATCATCATCATCATCATGATATCATCATCATCATCATGATATCATCATCATCTCATCATGATATCATCATCATCATCATCATCATGATATCATCATCATCATGATATCATCATCATCATCATCATGATATCATCATCATCATCATCATCATGATATCATCATCATCATCATCATCATCATGATATCATCATCATCTCATCATGATATCATCATCATCATCATCATAATCATGATATCATCATCGTCATCATCATGATATCATCATCATCATCATCATGATATCATCATCATCATCATCATCATGATATCATCATCATCTCATCATGATATCATCATCATCATCATGATATCATCATCATCATCATCATGATATCATCATCATCATGATATCATCATCATCATGATATCATCATCATCATGATATCATCATCATCATGATATCATCATCATCATCATCATGATATCATCATCATCATGATATCATCATCATCATGATATCATCATCATCATCATCATCATCATGTTATCATCATCATCATGATATCATCATCATCATGATATCATCATCATCATGATATCATCATCATCATCATCATCATCATGATATCATCAACATCATCATCATCATCATGATATCATCATCATCATCATCATCATCATGATATCATCATCATATCATCATCATCATCATCATCATCATGATATCATCATCATCATCATCATCATATCATCATCATCATCATCATCATCATGATATCATCATCATCATCATCATGATATCATCATCATCATCATCATCATCATCATGATATCATCATCATCATCATCATCATGATATCATCATCATCATCATCATCATCTCATCATGATATCATCATCATCTCATCATGATATCATCATCATCATCATGATATCATCATCATCATGATATCATCATCATCATGATATCATCATCATCATGATATCATCATCATCATCATCATGATATCATCATCATCATCATCATGATATCATCATCATCATCATCATGATATCATCATCATCATCATCATCATCATCATCATGATATCATCATCATCATCATCATCATGATATCATCATCATCATCATCATCATCATGATATCATCATCATATCATCATCATCATCATCATCATGATATCATCATCATCATCTTCATCATGATATCATCATCATCATCATCATCATGATATCATCATCATCATCATGATATCATCATCATCATCATGATATCATCATCATCATCATGATATCATCATCATCATCATCATCATCATCATGATATCATCATCATCATCATCATGATATCATCATCATCATCATCATCATCTCATCATGATATCATCATCATCTCATCATGATATCATCATCATCTCATCATGATATCATCATCATCATCTCATCATGATATCATCATCATCTCATCATGATATCATCATCTCATCATGATATCATCATCATCATCATCATCATGATATCATCATCATCATCATGATATCATCATCATCATCATCATGATATCATCATCATCATCATGATATCATCATCATCATCATGATATCATCATCATCATGATATCATCATCATCATGATATCATCATCATCATCATGATATCATCATCATCATGATATCATCATCATGATATCATCATCATCATCATCATCATCATGATATCATCATCATCATCATCATGATATCATCATCATCATCATCATCATGATATCATCATCATCATCATCATCATGATATCATCATCATCATGATATCATCATCATCATCATCATCATCATCATCATGATATCATCATCATCATCATCATCATCATGATATCATCATCATCATGATATCATCATCATCATCATCATCATCATGATATCATCATCATCATCATGATATCATCATCATCATCATCATGATATCATCATCATCATCATCATCATCATGATATCATCATCATGATATCATCATCATGATATCATCATCATGATATCATCATCATCATCATCATGATATCATCATCATCTCATCATGATATCATCATCTCATCATGATATCATCATCATCATCATCATCATGATATCATCATCATCATCATCATGATATCATCATCATCATCATCATGATATCATCATCATCATCATGATATCATCATCATCATCATGATATAATCATCATCATGATATCATCATCATCATGATATCATCATCATCATCATGATATCATCATCATCATGATATCATCATCATCATCATCATCATCATGATATCATCATCATCATCATCATCATCATGATATCATCATCATCATCATCATCATCATGATATCATCATCATCATGATATCATCATCATCATCATCATCATCATGATATCATCATCATCATCATGATATCATCATCATCATCATCATGATATCATCATCATCATCATCATCATCATGATATCATCATCATGATATCATCATCATGATATCATCATCATCATCATCATCATGATATCATCATCATGATATCATCATCATATCATCATCATCATCATGATATCATCATCATCATCATGATAGCATCATCATCATCATGATAGCATCATCATCATGATATCATCATCATGATATCATCATCATCATAATATCATCATCATCATCATGATATCATCATCATCATCATCATCATCATGATATCATCATCATAATCATCATCATCATGATATCATCATCATGATATCATCATCATCATCATCATCATGATATCATCATCATGATATCATCATCATGATATCATCATCATCATCATCATGATATCATCATCATCATCATGATATCATCATCATGATATCATCATCATCATCATCATGATATCATCATCATCATCTCATCATGATATCATCATCATCATCTCATCATGATATCATCATCATCATCATCATGATATCATCATCATCATCATCATGATATCATCATCATCATCATGATATCATCATCATCATCATGATATCATCATCATCATCATCATCATCATCATCATCATCATGATATCATCATCATCATCATCATGATATCATCATCATCATCATCATCATGATATCATCATCATCATCTCATCATGATATCATCATCATCATCATCATGATATCATCATCATCATCATGATATCATCATCATCATCATCATGATATCATCATCATCATCATGATATCATCATCATCATCATCATCATCATCATGATATCATCATCATCATCATCATGATATCATCATCATCATCATCATCATGATATCATCATCATCATCATCATGATATCATCATCATCATCATCATGATATCATCATCATCATCTCATCATCATCTCATCATGATATCATCATCATCATCATCTCATCATCATCTCATCATGATATCATCATCATCATCTCATCATGATATCATCATCATCATCTCATCATGATATCATCATGATATCATCATCATCATCATCATGATATCATCATCATCATCATCATGATATCATCATCATCATCATCATGATATCATCATCATCATCATCATCATCATCATCATCATCATCATGATATCATCATCATCATCATGATATCATCATCATCATCATGATATCATCATCATCATCATCATCATCATCTCATCAAGATATCATCATCATCATCATCTCATCATCATCTCATCATGATATCATCATCATCATCATCTCATCATGATATCATCATCATCATGATATCATCATCATCATGATATCATCATCATCATCATCATCATCATCATGATATCATCATCATCATCATCATGATATCATCATCATCATCATCATCATCATGATATCATCGTCATCATCATCATGATATCATCATCATCATCATCTCATCAAGATATCATCATCATCATCATCTCATCAAGATATCATCATCATCATCATCATCATCATCATCATCATCATCATCTCATCATGATATCATCATCATGATATCATCATGATATCATCATCATGATATCATCATCATCATCATCATCATGATATCATCATCATCATCATCATCATCATGATATCATCATGATATCATCATCATGATATCATCATCATCATCATCATCATGATATCATCATCATCATCATCTCATCAAGATATCATCATCACCATCTCATCAAGATATCATCATCTTCATCATCATCATCATCTCATCATCATCTCATCATGATATCATCATCATCATCTCATCATGATATCATCATCATCATGATATCATCATCATCATCATCATCATGATATCATCATCATCATCATCATCATCATGATATCATCATCATCATCTCATCATGATATCATCATCATCATCTCATCATCATCATCATCATCATGATATCATAATCATCATCATCATGATATCATCATCATCATCATCATCATGATATCATCATCATCATCATCATCATCATGATATCATCATCATCTCATCATGATATCATCATCATCATCATCATCATGATATCATCATCATCATCATCATGATATCATCATCATCATCATCATGATATCATCATCATCATCATCATGATATCATCATCATCATCATCATCATGATATCATCATCATCATCATCATGATATCATCATCATCATCATCATATCATCATCATCATCATAATCATGATATCATCATCATCATCATCATCATCATCATCATCATGATATCATCATCATCTCATCATGATATCATCATCATCATCATGATATCATCATCATCATCATCATGATATCATCATCATCATGATATCATCATCATCATGATATCATCATCATCATGATATCATCATCATCATCATCATGATATCATCATCATCATGATATCATCATCATCATGATATCATCATCATCATGATATCATCATCATCATCATCATCATCATCATGTTATCATCATCATCATGATATCATCATCATCATGATATCATCATCATCATGATATCATCATCATCATGATATCATCATCATCATGATATCATCATCATCATGATATCATCATCATCATCATCATCATCATCATCATGATATCATCAACATCATCATCATCATCATGATATCATCATCATCATCATCATCATCATCATGATATCATCATCATCATCATCATCATGATATCATCATCATCATCATCATCATCATGATATCATCATCATCATCATGATATCATCATCATCATCATCATCATCATCATGATATCATCATCATCATCATCATCATGATATCATCATCATCATCATCATCATCATCTCATCATGATATCATCATCATCTCATCATGATATCATCATCATCTCATCATGATATCATCATCATCATCATCATCATGATATCATCATCATCATGATATCATCATCATCATGATATCATCATCATCATGATATCATCATCATCATCATCATGATATCATCATCATCATCATCATGATATCATCATCATCATCATCATGATATCATCATCATCATCATCATCATCATCATGATATCATCATCATCATCATCATCATCATGATATCATCATCATCATCATCATCATGATATCATCATCATATCATCATCATCATCATCATCATGATATCATCATCATCATCTTCATCATGATATCATCATCATCATCATCATCATGATATCATCATCATCATCATGATATCATCATCATCATCATCATCATGATATCATCATCATCATCATGATATCATCATCATCATCATCATCATCATGATATCATCATCATCATCATCATCATGATATCATCATCATCATCATCATCATCTCATCATGATATCATCATCATCTCATCATGATATCATCATCATCTCATCATGATATCATCATCATCTCATCATGATATCATCATCATTATCTCATCATGATATCATCATCATCTCATCATGATATCATCATCTCATCATGATATCATCATCATCATCATCATCATGATATCATCATCATCATCATCATGATATCATCATCATCATCATCATGATATCATCATCATCATCATGATATCATCATCATCATCATGATATCATCATCATCATGATATCATCATCATCATGATATCATCATCATCATCATGATATCATCATCATCATGATATCATCATCATCATCATCATCATCATCATCATGATATCATCATCATCATCATCATCATGATATCATCATCATCATCATCATCATGATATCATCATCATCATCATCATCATGATATCATCATCATCATCATGATATCATCATCATCATGATATCATCATCATCATGATATCATCATCATCATCATCATCATGATATCATCATCATCATCATCATCATCATCATCATCATGATATCATCATCATCATCATCATCATCATGATATCATCATCATCATGATATCATCATCATCATCATCATCATCATGATATCATCATCATCATCATGATATCATCATCATCATCATCATGATATCATCATCATCATCATCATCATGATATCATCATCATGATATCATCATCATGATATCATCATCATGATATCATCATCATCATCATCATGATATCATCATCATCTCATCATGATATCATCATCTCATCATGATATCATCATCATCATCATCATCATCATGATATCATCATCATCATCATCATGATATCATCATCATCATCATCATGATATCATCATCATCATCATGATATCATCATCATCATCATGATATCATCATCATCATGATATCATCATCATCATGATATCATCATCATCATGATATCATCATCATCATCATGATATCATCATCATCATGATATCATCATCATCATCATCATCATCATCATGATATCATCATCATCATCATCATCATCATGATATCATCATCATCATCATCATCATGATATCATCATCATCATCATGATATCATCATCATCATGATATCATCATCATCATGATATCATCATCATCATCATCATCATCATCATCATCATGATATCATCATCATCATCATCATCATCATGATATCATCATCATCATCATGATATCATCATCATCATCATCATCATCATGATATCATCATCATCATCATGATATCATCATCATCATCATCATGATATCATCATCATCATCATCATCATGATATCATCATCATGATATCATCATCATGATATCATCATCATCATCATCATCATCATGATATCATCATCATGATATCATCATCATATCATCATCATCATCATGATATCATCATCATCATCATGATAGCATCATCATCATCATGATAGCATCATCATCATGATATCATCATCATGATATCATCATCATCATAATATCATCATCATGATATCATCATCATCATCATCATCATCATGATATCATCATCATAATCATCATCATCATCATGATATCATCATCATGATATCATCATCATCATCATCATCATGATATCATCATCATGATATCATCATCATGATATCATCATCATCATCATCATGATATCATCATCATCATCATGATATCATCATCATATCATCATCATCATCATCATCATGATATCATCATCATCATCATGATATCATCATCATCATCATCTCATCATGATATCATCATCATCATCTCATCATGATATCATCATCATCATCATCATGATATCATCATCATCATCATGATATCATCATCATCATCATCATCATCATCATGATATCATCATCATCATCATCATGATATCATCATCATCATCATCATCATGATATCATCATCATCATCTCATCATGATATCATCATCATCATCATCATGATATCATCATCATCATCATGATATCATCATCATCATCATCATCATGATATCATCATCATCATCATCATGATATCATCATCATCATCATCATGATATCATCATCATCATCATCATGATATCATCATCATCATCATCATGATATCATCATCATCATCATCATGATATCATCATCATCATCATCATGATATCATCATCATCATCTCATCATCATCTCATCATGATATCATCATCATCATCATCTCATCATCATCTCATCATGATATCATCATCATCATCTCATCATGATATCATCATCATCATCTCATCATGATATCGTCATCATCATGATATCATCATGATATCATCATCATCATCATCATGATATCATCATCATCATCATCATCATATCATCATCATCATCATCATCATCATCATGATATCATCATCATCATCATGATATCATCATCATCATCATCATGATATCATCATCATCATCATCATCATCTCATCAAGATATCATCATCATCATCATCTCATCATCATCTCATCATGATATCATCATCATCATCATCTCATCATGATATCATCATCATCATGATATCATCATCATCATGATATCATCATCATCATCATCATCATCATCATGATATCATCATCATCATCATCATGATATCATCATCATCATCATCATCATCATGATATCATCGTCATCATCATCATGATATCATCATCATCATCATCTCATCAAGATATCATCATCATCATCATCTCATCAAGATATCATCATCATCATCATCATCATCTCATCATGATATCATCATCATGATATCATCATGATATCATCATCATGATATCATCATCATCATCATCATCATCATCATGATATCATCATCATCATCATCATCATGATATCATCATGATATCATCATCATGATATCATCATCATCATCATCATCATGATATCATCATCATCATCATCTCATCAAGATATCATCATCACCATCTCATCAAGATATCATCATCTTCATCATCATCATCATCTCATCATCATCTCATCATGATATCATCATCATCATCTCATCATGATATCATCATCATCATGATATCATCATCATCATCATCATCATGATATCATCATCATCATCATCATCATCATGATATCATCATCATCATCTCATCATGATATCATCATCATCATCATGATATCATCATCATCATCATCATCATGATATCATCATCATCATCATCATCATGATATCATCATCATCATCATCATCATGATATCATCATCATCATCATGATATCATCATCATCATGATATCATCATCATCATGATATCATCATCATCATCATCATCATGATATCATCATCATCATCATCATCATCATCATCATCATGATATCATCATCATCATCATCATCATCATGATATCATCATCATCATGATATCATCATCATCATCATCATCATCATGATATCATCATCATCATCATGATATCATCATCATCATCATCATGATATCATCATCATCATCATCATCATGATATCATCATCATGATATCATCATCATGATATCATCATCATGATATCATCATCATCATCATCATGATATCATCATCATCTCATCATGATATCATCATCTCATCATGATATCATCATCATCATCATCATCATCATGATATCATCATCATCATCATCATGATATCATCATCATCATCATCATGATATCATCATCATCATCATGATATCATCATCATCATCATGATATCATCATCATCATGATATCATCATCATCATGATATCATCATCATCATGATATCATCATCATCATCATGATATCATCATCATCATGATATCATCATCATCATCATCATCATCATCATGATATCATCATCATCATCATCATCATCATGATATCATCATCATCATCATCATCATGATATCATCATCATCATCATGATATCATCATCATCATGATATCATCATCATCATGATATCATCATCATCATCATCATCATCATCATCATCATGATATCATCATCATCATCATCATCATCATGATATCATCATCATCATCATGATATCATCATCATCATCATCATCATCATGATATCATCATCATCATCATGATATCATCATCATCATCATCATGA
>JAYKOZ010000084.1:655000-657500 GCA_036172795.1 Pelodytes ibericus
TCATCATCATCATCATGATATCTTCATCATCATCATCATCATGATATCTTCATCATCATCATCATCATCATCATATCTTCATCATCATCATCATCATGATATCTTCATCATCATCATCATCATGATATCTTCATCATCATCATGATATCTTCATCATCATCATGATATCTTCATCATCATCATGATATCTTCATCATCATCATCATCATCATCATTATGATATCTTCATCATCATCATCATCATATCTTCATCATCATCATCATCATATCTTCTTCATCATCATCATCATCATCATCATATCTTCTTCATCATCATCATCATCATCATCATCATCATGATATCTTCATCATCATCATCATAATCATCATGATATCTTCATCATCATCATGATATCATCATCATCATCATCATCTCATAGTGATATCATCATCATCTCACCATGATATCATGATATCATCATCATCATCATCATCATCTCATCATGATATCATCATCATCATCATCATCAATGATATCATCATCATCATCTCATCATGATATCATCATCATCATCATCTCATCATGATATCATCATCATCATCATCATCATCATCATCATCAATGATATCATCATCATCATCATCATGATATCATCATCATCATCATCATCATGATATCATCATCATCATGATATCATCATCATCATCATCATCATGACATCATCATCATCATCATCATGATATCATCATCATCATCATCATGATATCATCATCATCATGATATCATCATCATCATCATGATATCATCATCATCATCATGATATCATCATCATCATGATATCATCATCATCATGATATCATCATCATCATCATCATCATGATATCATCATCATCATCATCATCATCATGATATCATCATCATCATCATGATATCATCATCATCATGATATCATCATCATCATCATCATGATATCATCATCATCATCATCATGATATCATCATCATCATCATCATGATATCATCATCATCATCATCATGATATCATCATCATCATCATCATGATATCATCATCATCATCATCATCATCATCATGATATCATCATCATCATGATATCATCATCATCATCATCATCATCATCATCATGATATCATAATCATCATCATCATGATATCATCATCATCATCATCATCATGATATCATCATCATCATCATCATCATGATATCATCATCATCATCATCATGATATCATCATCATCATCATCATGATATCATCATCATCATCATCATGATATCATCATCATCATCATCATGATATCATCATCATCATCATGATATCATCATCATCATCATCATCATCATGATATCATCATCATCATCATGATATCATCATCATCTCATCATGATATCATCATCATCATCATCATCATGATATCATCATCATCATGATATCATCATCATCATCATCATGATATCATCATCATCATCATCATCATGATATCATCATCATCATCATCATCATCATGATATCATCATCATCTCATCATGATATCATCATCATCATCATCATCATGATATCATCATCATCATCATCATGATATCATCATCATCATCATCATCATCATCATGATATCATCATCATCATCATCATGATATCATCATCATCATCATCATATCATCATCATCATCATAATCATGATATCATCATCATCATCATCATCATGATATCATCATCATCATCATGATATCATCATCATCTCATCATGATATCATCATCATCATCATGATATCATCATCATCATCATGATATCATCATCATCATGATATCATCATCATCATGATATCATCATCATCATCATCTCATAGTGATATCATCATCATCTCACCATGATATCATGATATCATCATCATCATCATCATCATCATATCATCATGATATCATCATCATCATCATCAATGATATCATCATCATCATCTCATCATGATATCATCATCATCATCATCATCATCATCAATGATATCATCATCATCATCATCATGATATCATCATCATCATCATCATATCATCATCATCATCATGATATCATCATCATCATCATCATCATCATGATATCATCATCATCATCATGATATCATCATCATCTCATCATGATATCATCATCATCATCATCATCATGATATCATCATCATCATGATATCATCATCATCATCATCATCATGATATCATCATCATCATCATCATCATGATATCATCATCATCATCATCATCATCATGATATCATCATCATCTCATCATGATATCATCATCATCATCATCATAATCATGATATCATCATCATCATCATCATGATATCATCATCATCATCATCATGATATCATCATCATCATCATCATCATGATATCATCATCATCTCATCATGATATCATCATCATCATCATGATATCATCATCATCATCATCATGATATCATCATCATCATGATATCATCATCATCATGATATCATCATCATCATGATATCATCA
>JAYKOZ010000084.1:662500-865000 GCA_036172795.1 Pelodytes ibericus
ATCATCATCATCTCATAGTGATATCATCATCATCTCACCATGATATCATGATATCATCATCATCATCATCATCATCTCATCATGATATCATCATCATCATCATCATCAATGATATCATCATCATCATCTCATCATGATATCATCATCATCATCATCTCATCATGATATCATCATCATCATCATCATCATCATCATCATCAATGATATCATCATCATCATCATCATGATATCATCATCATCATCATCATCATGATATCATCATCATCATGATATCATCATCATCATCATCATCATGACATCATCATCATCATCATCATGATATCATCATCATCATCATCATGATATCATCATCATCATGATATCATCATCATCATCATGATATCATCATCATCATCATGATATCATCATCATCATGATATCATCATCATCATGATATCATCATCATCATCATCATCATGATATCATCATCATCATCATCATCATCATGATATCATCATCATCATCATGATATCATCATCATCATGATATCATCATCATCATCATCATGATATCATCATCATCATCATCATGATATCATCATCATCATCATCATGATATCATCATCATCATCATCATGATATCATCATCATCATCATCATGATATCATCATCATCATCATCATCATCATCATGATATCATCATCATCATGATATCATCATCATCATCATCATCATCATCATCATGATATCATAATCATCATCATCATGATATCATCATCATCATCATCATCATGATATCATCATCATCATCATCATCATGATATCATCATCATCATCATCATGATATCATCATCATCATCATCATGATATCATCATCATCATCATCATGATATCATCATCATCATCATCATGATATCATCATCATCATCATGATATCATCATCATCATCATCATCATCATGATATCATCATCATCATCATGATATCATCATCATCTCATCATGATATCATCATCATCATCATCATCATGATATCATCATCATCATGATATCATCATCATCATCATCATGATATCATCATCATCATCATCATCATGATATCATCATCATCATCATCATCATCATGATATCATCATCATCTCATCATGATATCATCATCATCATCATCATCATGATATCATCATCATCATCATCATGATATCATCATCATCATCATCATCATCATCATGATATCATCATCATCATCATCATGATATCATCATCATCATCATCATATCATCATCATCATCATAATCATGATATCATCATCATCATCATCATCATGATATCATCATCATCATCATGATATCATCATCATCTCATCATGATATCATCATCATCATCATGATATCATCATCATCATCATGATATCATCATCATCATGATATCATCATCATCATGATATCATCATCATCATCATCTCATAGTGATATCATCATCATCTCACCATGATATCATGATATCATCATCATCATCATCATCATCATATCATCATGATATCATCATCATCATCATCAATGATATCATCATCATCATCTCATCATGATATCATCATCATCATCATCATCATCATCAATGATATCATCATCATCATCATCATGATATCATCATCATCATCATCATATCATCATCATCATCATGATATCATCATCATCATCATCATCATCATGATATCATCATCATCATCATGATATCATCATCATCTCATCATGATATCATCATCATCATCATCATCATGATATCATCATCATCATGATATCATCATCATCATCATCATCATGATATCATCATCATCATCATCATCATGATATCATCATCATCATCATCATCATCATGATATCATCATCATCTCATCATGATATCATCATCATCATCATCATAATCATGATATCATCATCATCATCATCATGATATCATCATCATCATCATCATGATATCATCATCATCATCATCATCATGATATCATCATCATCTCATCATGATATCATCATCATCATCATGATATCATCATCATCATCATCATGATATCATCATCATCATGATATCATCATCATCATGATATCATCATCATCATGATATCATCATCATCATCATCATGATATCATCATCATCATGATATCATCATCATCATGATATCATCATCATCATGATATCATCATCATCATCATCATCATCATGTTATCATCATCATCATGATATCATCATCATCATCATCATCATCATGATATCATCAACATCATCATCATCATCATGATATCATCATCATCATCATCATCATCATGATATCATCATCATATCATCATCATCATCATCATCATCATGATATCATCATCATCATCATCATCATGATATCATCATCATCATCATCATCATGATATCATCATCATCATCATGATATCATCATCATCATCATCATCATCATGATATCATCATCATCATCATCATCATGATATCATCATCATCATCATCATCATCTCATCATGATATCATCATCATCTCATCATGATATCATCATCATCATCATCATCATGATATCATCATCATCATGATATCATCATCATCATGATATCATCATCATCATGATATCATCATCATCATGATATCATCATCATCATCATCATGATATCATCATCATCATCATCATGATATCATCATCATCATCATCATCATCATCATGATATCATCATCATCATCATCATCATCATGATATCATCATCATCATCATCATCATCATGATATCATCATCATATCATCATCATCATCATCATCATGATATCATCATCATCATCTTCATCATGATATCATCATCATCATCATCATCATGATATCATCATCATCATCATGATATCATCATCATCATCATGATATCATCATCATCATCATGATAACATCATCATCATCATCATCATCATGATATCATCATCATCATCTTCATCATGATATCATCATCATCATCATCATCATGATATCATCATCATCATCATGATATCATCATCATCATCATGATATCATCATCATCATCATGATATCATCATCATCATCATGATATCATCATCATCATCATGATATCATCATCATCATCATCATCATCATGATATCATCATCATCATCATCATCATGATATCATCATCATCATCATCATCATGATATCATCATCATCTCATCATGATATCATCATCATCTCATCATGATATCATCATCATCTCATCATGATATCATCATCATCATCATCTCATCATGATATCATCATCATCTCATCATGATATCATCATCTCATCATGATATCATCATCATCATCATCATCATGATATCATCATCATCATCATCATCATGATATCATCATCATCATCATCATGATATCATCATCATCATCATGATATCATCATCATCATCATGATATCATCATCATCATGATATCATCATCATCATGATATCATCATCATCATCATGATATCATCATCATCATGATATCATCATCATCATGATATCATCATCATCATGATATCATCATCATCATCATGATATCATCATCATCATGATATCATCATCATCATCATCATCATGATATCATCATCATCATCATCATCATCATGATATCATCATCATCATGATATCATCATCATCATCATGATATCATCATCATCATCATCATCATCATGATATCATCATCATCATGATATCATCATCATCATCATCATCATCATGATATCATCATCATCATCATGATATCATCATCATCATCATCATGATATCATCATCATCATCATCATCATCATGATATCATCATCATGATATCATCATCATGATATCATCATCATGATATCATCATCATCATCATCATGATATCATCATCATCTCATCATGATATCATCATCTCATCATGATATCATCATCATCATCATCATCATGATATCATCATCATCATCATCATGATATCATCATCATCATCATCATGATATCATCATCATCATCATGATATCATCATCATCATCATGATATCATCATCATCATGATATCATCATCATCATGATATCATCATCATCATCATGATATCATCATCATCATGATATCATCATCATCATCATCATCATCATGATATCATCATCATCATCATCATCATCATGATATCATCATCATCATCATCATCATGATATCATCATCATCATCATCATCATGATATCATCATCATCATCATGATATCATCATCATCATGATATCATCATCATCATGATATCATCATCATCATCATCATCATCATCATCATCATCATCATGATATCATCATCATCATGATATCATCATCATCATCATCATCATCATGATATCATCATCATCATGATATCATCATCATCATCATCATGATATCATCATCATCATCATGATATCATCATCATCATCATCATGATATCATCATCATCATCATCATCATGATATCATCATCATGATATCATCATCATGATATCATCATCATCATCATCATCATGATAGCATCATCATCATCATGATAGCATCATCATCATGATATCATCATCATGATATCATCATCATCATAATATCATCATCATCATCATGATATCATCATCATCATCATCATCATCATGATATCATCATCATAATCATCATCATCATGATATCATCATCATGATATCATCATCATCATCATCATCATGATATCATCATCATGATATCATCATCATGATATCATCATCATCATCATCATGATATCATCATCATCATCATGATATCATCATCATGATATCATCATCATCATCATCATGATATCATCATCATCATCTCATCATGATATCATCATCATCATCTCATCATGATATCATCATCATCATCATCATGATATCATCATCATCATCATCATGATATCATCATCATCATCATGATATCATCATCATCATCATCATGATATCATCATCATCATCATCATGATATCATCATCATCATCATCATGATATCATCATCATCATCATCATGATATCATCATCATCATGATATCATCATCATCATCATCATGATATCATCATCATCATCTCATCATGATATCATCATCATCATCTCATCATGATATCATCATCATCATCATCATGATATCATCATCATCATCATGATATCATCATCATCATCATCATCATCATCATCATGATATCATCATCATCATCATCATGATATCATCATCATCATCATCATGATATCATCATCATCATCATCATGATATCATCATCATCATCATCATGATATCATCATCATCATGATATCATCATCATCATCTCATCATCATCTCATCATGATATCATCATCATCATCATCTCATCATCATCTCATCATGATATCATCATCATCATCTCATCATGATATCATCATCATCATGATATCATCATGATATCATCATCATCATGATATCATCATGATATCATCATCATCATCATCATGATATCATCATCATCATCATCATGATATCATCATCATCATCATCATCATCATGATATCATCATCATCATCATGATATCATCATCATCATCATGATATCATCATCATCATCATGATATCATCATCATCATCATCATCATCTCATCAAGATATCATCATCATCATCTCATCATCATCTCATCATGATATCATCATCATCATCATCTCATCATGATATCATCATCATCATGATATCATCATCATCATGATATTATCATCATCATCATCATCATCATCATGATATCATCATCATCATCATGATATCATCATCATCATCATCATCATCATCATGATATCATCGTCATCATCATCATGATATCATCATCATCATCATCATCTCATCAAGATATCATCATCATCATCATCTCATCAAGATATCATCATCATCATCATCATCATCATCATCTCATCATGATATCATCATCATGATATCATCATGATATCATCATCATGATATCATCATCATCATCATCATCATCATCATGATATCATCATCATCATCATCATCATGATATCATCATGATATCATCATCATGATATCATCATCATGATATCATCATCATCATCATCATCATGATATCATCATCATCATCATCATCATGATATCATCATCATCATCATCTCATCAAGATATCATCATCACCATCTCATCAAGATATCATCATCTTCATCATCATCATCATCTCATCATCATCTCATCATGATATCATCATCATCATCTCATCATGATATCATCATCATCATGATATCATCATCATCATCATCATCATGATATCATCATCATCATCATCATCATCATGATATCATCATCATCATCTCATCATGATATCATCATCATCATCTCATCATCATCATCATCATCATGATATCATCATCATCATCATCATGATATCATCATCATCATCATCATCATGATATCATCATCATCATCATCATCATCATGATATCATCATCATCTCATCATGATATCATCATCATCATCATCATCATGATATCATCATCATCATCATCATGATATCATCATCATCATCATCATGACATCATCATCATCATCATGATATCATCATCATCATCATCATCATGATATCATCATCATCATCATCATGATATCATCATCATCATCATCATATCATCATCATCATCATAATCATGATATCATCATCATCATCATCATCATCATCATGATATCATCATCATCATCATGATATCATCATCATCTCATCATGATATCATCATCATCATCATCATCATGATATCATCATCATCATCATCATCATCATGATATCATCATCATCATCTCATCATGATATCATCATCATCATCTCATCATCATCATCATCATCATGATATCATCATCATCATCATCATGATATCATCATCATCATCATCATCATGATATCATCATCATCATCATCATCATCATGATATCATCATCATCTCATCATGATATCATCATCATCATCATCATCATGATATCATCATCATCATCATCATGATATCATCATCATCATCATCATGATATCATCATCATCATCATGATATCATCATCATCATCATCATCATGATATCATCATCATCATCATCATCATCATCATCATGATATCATCATCATCATCATGATATCATCATCATCATCATCATGATATCATCATCATCATGATATCATCATCATCATGATATCATCATCATCATCATCATCATCATCATGTTATCATCATCATCATGATATCATCATCATCATGATATCATCATCATCATGATATCATCATCATCATGATATCATCATCATCATCATCATCATCATCATCATCATGATATCATCAACATCATCATCATCATCATGATATCATCATCATCATCATCATCATCATGATATCATCATCATCATCATCATCATGATATCATCATCATCATCATCATCATCATCATGATATCATCATCATCATCATCATCATCATGATATCATCATCATCATCATGATATCATCATCATCATCATCATCATCATGATATCATCATCATCATCATCATCATGATATCATCATCATCATCATCATCATCATCTCATCATGATATCATCATCATCTCATCATGATATCATCATCATCTCATCATGATATCATCATCATCATCATCATCATGATATCATCATCATCATGATATCATCATCATCATGATATCATCATCATCATGATATCATCATCATCATCATCATGATATCATCATCATCATCATCATGATATCATCATCATCATCATCATCATCATGATATCATCATCATCATCATCATCATCATGATATCATCATCATCATCATCATCATCATGATATCATCATCATATCATCATCATCATCATCATGATATCATCATCATCATCTTCATCATGATATCATCATCATCATCATCATCATGATATCATCATCATCATCATGATATCATCATCATCATCATCATCATGATATCATCATCATCATCATGATATCATCATCATCATCATCATCATGATATCATCATCATCATCATCATCATGATATCATCATCATCATCATCATCATCTCATCATGATATCATCATCATCTCATCATGATATCATCATCATCTCATCATGATATCATCATCATCATCTCATCATGATATCATCATCATCTCATCATGATATCATCATCTCATCATGATATCATCATCATCATCATCATCATCATGATATCATCATCATCATCATCATGATATCATCATCATCATCATCATGATATCATCATCATCATCATGATATCATCATCATCATCATGATATCATCATCATCATTATATCATCATCATCATGATATCATCATCATCATGATATCATCATCATCATCATCATCATCATGATATCATCATCATCATCATCATCATGATATCATCATCATCATCATCATCATCATGATATCATCATCATCATCATCATGATATCATCATCATCATCATGATATCATCATCATCATGATATCATCATCATCATGATATCATCATCATCATCATCATCATCATCATGATATCATCATCATCATCATCATCATCA
Source organism: Pelodytes ibericus (assembly GCA_036172795.1). Taxonomy (NCBI): domain Eukaryota; kingdom Metazoa; phylum Chordata; class Amphibia; order Anura; family Pelodytidae; genus Pelodytes; species Pelodytes ibericus. The sequence goes on from JAYKOZ010000084.1 coordinate 671,052, forward strand.
TGATATCATCATCATCATGATATCATCATCATCATCATCATCATCATGATATCATCATCATCATCATGATATCATCATCATCATCATCATGATATCATCATCATCATCATCATCATGATATCATCATCATGATATCATCATCATGATATCATCATCATCATCATCATCATGATATCATCATCATGATATCATCATCATATCATCATCATCATCATGATATCATCATCATCATCATGATAGCATCATCATCATCATGATAGCATCATCATCATGATATCATCATCATGATATCATCATCATCATAATATCATCATCATCATCATGATATCATCATCATCATCATCATCATCATGATATCATCATCATAATCATCATCATCATGATATCATCATCATGATATCATCATCATCATCATCATCATGATATCATCATCATGATATCATCATCATGATATCATCATCATCATCATCATGATATCATCATCATCATCATGATATCATCATCATATCATCATCATCATCATCATCATGATATCATCATCATCATCATGATATCATCATCATCATCTCATCATGATATCATCATCATCATCTCATCATGATATCATCATCATCATCTCATCATGATATCATCATCATCATCATCATGATATCATCATCATCATCATGATATCATCATCATCATCATCATCATCATCATGATATCATCATCATCATCATCATGATATCATCATCATCATCATCATCATGATATCATCATCATCATCTCATCATGATATCATCATCATCATCATCATGATATCATCATCATCATCATGATATCATCATCATCATCATCATCATGATATCATCATCATCATCATCATGATATCATCATCATCATCATCATGATATCATCATCATCATCATCATGATATCATCATCATCATCATCATCATGATATCATCATCATCATCATCATCATGATATCATCATCATCATCTCATCATCATCTCATCATGATATCATCATCATCATCATCTCATCATCATCTCATCATGATATCATCATCATCATCTCATCATGATATCATCATCATCATCTCATCATGATATCGTCATCATCATGATATCATCATGATATCATCATCATCATCATCATGATATCATCATCATCATCATCATATCATCATCATCATCATCATCATCATCATCATGATATCATCATCATCATCATGATATCATCATCATCATCATGATATCATCATCATCATCATCATCTCATCAAGATATCATCATCATCATCATCTCATCATCATCTCATCATGATATCATCATCATCATCATCTCATCATGATATCATCATCATCATGATATCATCATCATCATGATATCATCATCATCATCATCATCATCATCATGATATCATCATCATCATCATCATGATATCATCATCATCATCATCATCATCATCATCATATCATCGTCATCATCATCATGATATCATCATCATCATCATCTCATCAAGATATCATCATCATCATCATCTCATCAAGATATCATCATCATCATCATCATCATCTCATCATGATATCATCATCATGATATCATCATGATATCATCATCATGATATCATCATCATGATATCATCATCATCATCATCATCATCATCATGATATCATCATCATCATCATCATCATGATATCATCATGATATCATCATCATGATATCATCATCATCATCATCATCATGATATCATCATCATCATCATCTCATCAAGATATCATCATCACCATCTCATCAAGATATCATCATCTTCATCATCATCATCATCTCATCATCATCTCATCATGATATCATCATCATCATCTCATCATGATATCATCATCATCATGATATCATCATCATCATCATCATCATGATATCATCATCATCATCATCATCATCATGATATCATCATCATCATCTCATCATGATATCATCATCATCATCATGATATCATCATCATCATCATGATATCATCATCATCATGATATCATCATCATCATCATCATCATATCATCATCATCATCATCATCATCATGATATCATCTTCATCATCATCATGATGTCATCATCATCATCATCATCATCATGATATCATCATCATCATGATATCATCATCATCATCTCATCATGATATCATCATCATGATATCATCATGATATCATCATCATGATATCATCATCATCATCATCATGATATCATCATCATCATCAAGATATCATCATCATCATCATCATGATATCATCATCATCATCATCATCATCATGATATCATCATCATCATCTCATCATGATATCATCATCATGATATCATCATGATATCATCATCATGATATCATCATCATCATCATCATGATATCATCATCATCATCATCATGATATCATCATCATCATCAAGATATCATCATCATCATCATCATGATATCATCATCATCATCATCATCATCATGATATCATCATCATAATCATCATCATCATGATATCATCATCATGATATCATCATCATCATCATCATCATGATATCATCATCATGATATCATCATCATGATATCATCATCATCATCATCATGATATCATCATCATCATCATGATATCATCATCATATCATCATCATCATCATCATCATGATATCATCATCATCATCATGATATCATCATCATCATCTCATCATGATATCATCATCATCATCTCATCATGATATCATCATCATCATCTCATCATGATATCATCATCATCATCATCATGATATCATCATCATGATATCATCATCATCATCATCATCATGATATCATCATCATCATCATCATGATATCATCATCATCATCATCATCATGATATCATCATCATCATCTCATCATGATATCATCATCATCATCATCATGATATCATCATCATCATCATGATATCATCATCATCATCATCATCATGATATCATCATCATCATCATCATGATATCATCATCATCATCATGATATCATCATCATCATCATCATGATATCATCATCATCATCATCATCATGATATCATCATCATCATCATCATCATGATATCATCATCATCATCTCATCATCATCTCATCATGATATCATCATCATCATCATCTCATCATCATCTCATCATGATATCATCATCATCATCTCATCATGATATCATCATCATCATCTCATCATGATATCGTCATCATCATGATATCATCATGATATCATCATCATCATCATCATGATATCATCATCATCATCATCATATCATCATCATCATCATCATCATCATCATCATGATATCATCATCATCATCATGATATCATCATCATCATCATGATATCATCATCATCATCATCATCATCTCATCAAGATATCATCATCATCATCATCTCATCATCATCTCATCATGATATCATCATCATCATCTCATCATGATATCATCATCATCATGATATCATCATCATCATGATATCATCATCATCATCATCATCATCATCATGATATCATCATCATCATCATCATGATATCATCATCATCATCATCATCATCATCATGATATCATCGTCATCATCATCATGATATCATCATCATCATCATCTCATCAAGATATCATCATCATCATCATCTCATCAAGATATCATCATCATCATCATCATCATCATCATCTCATCATGATATCATCATCATGATATCATCATGATATCATCATCATGATATCATCATCATGATATCATCATCATCATCATCATCATCATCATGATATCATCATCATCATCATCATCATGATATCATCATGATATCATCATCATGATATCATCATCATCATCATCATCATGATATCATCATCATCATCATCTCATCAAGATATCATCATCACCATCTCATCAAGATATCATCATCTTCATCATCATCATCATCTCATCATCATCTCATCATGATATCATCATCATCATCTCATCATGATATCATCATCATCATGATATCATCATCATCATCATCATCATGATATCATCATCATCATCATCATCATCATGATATCATCATCATCATCTCATCATGATATCATCATCATCATCATGATATCATCATCATCATCATGATATCATCATCATCATGATATCATCATCATCATCATCATCATATCATCATCATCATCATCATCATCATGATATCATCTTCATCATCATCATGATGTCATCATCATCATCATCATCATCATGATATCATCATCATCATGATATCATCATCATCATCTCATCATGATATCATCATCATGATATCATCATGATATCATCATCATGATATCATCATCATCATCATCATGATATCATCATCATCATCATCATGATATCATCATCATCATCAAGATATCATCATCATCATCATCATGATATCATCATCATCATCATCTCATCAAGATATCATCATCATCATCTCATCAAGATATCATCATCATCATCATCATCTCATCATCATCTCATCATGATATCATCATCATCATCTCATCAAGATATCATCATCATCATCTCATCAAGATATCATCATCATCATCATGATATCATCATCATCATCATCATCATCATGATATCATCATCATCATCTCATCATGATATCATCATCATCATCTCATCATGATATCATCATCATCATCTCATCATGATATCATCATCATCATCTCATCATCATCATCATCTCATCATGATATCATCATCATGATATCATCATCATCATCATCATCATCATGATATCATCATCATCATGATATCATCATCATCATCATCATCATCATGATATCATCATCATCATCATCATCATGATATCATCATCATCATCATCATCTCATCATGATATCATCATCATCTCATCATGATATCATCATCATCATGATATCATCATCATCATGATATCATCATCATCATGATATCATCATCATCATCATCATGATATCATCATCATCATCATCATGATATCATCATCATCATCATCATGATATCATCATCATCATCATGATGATATCATCATCATCATCATCATGATATCATCATCATCATCATCATCATCATCATCATGATATCATCATCATCATCATGATATCATCATCATCATCATCATCATGATATCATCATCATCATCATCATCATCATGATATCATCATCATCATCATGATATCATCATCATCATCATCATCATCATCATGATATCATCATCATCATCATCATCATCATGATATCATCATCATCATCATCATCTCATCATGATATCATCATCATCTCATCATGATATCATCATCATCTCATCATGATATCATCATCATCTCATCATGATATCATCATCATCATCTCATCATGATATCATCATCATCTCATCATGATATCATCATCTCATCATGATATCATCATCATCATCATCATGATATCATCATCATCATCATCATGATATCATCATCATCATCATCATGATATCATCATCATCATCATGATATCATCATCATCATCATGATATCATCATCATCATGATATCATCATCATCATGATATCATCATCATCATCATCATCATCATATCATCATCATCATCATCATCATGATATCATCTTCATCATCATCATGATGTCATCATCATCATCATCATCATCATGATATCATCATCATCATGATATCATCATCATCATCTCATCATGATATCATCATCATGATATCATCATGATATCATCATCATGATATCATCATCATCATCATGATATCATCATCATCATCATCATGATATCATCATCATCATCAAGATATCATCATCATCATCATCATGATATCATCATCATCATCATCTCATCAAGATATCATCATCATCATCTCATCAAGATATCATCATCATCATCATCATCTCATCATCATCTCATCATGATATCATCATCATCATCTCATCATGATATCATCATCATCATGATATCATCATCATCATCATCATCATCATGATATCATCATCATCATCATCATCATCATGATATCATCATCATCATCTCATCATGATATCATCATCATCATCTCATCATGATATCATCATCATCATCTCATCATGATATCATCATCATCATCTCATCATCATCATCATCTCATCATGATATCATCATCATGATATCATCATCATCATCATCATCATCATCATGATATCATCATCATCATCATGATATCATCATCATCATCATCATCATCATGATATCATCATCATCATCATCATCATGATATCATCATCATCATCATCATCTCATCATGATATCATCATCATCTCATCATGATATCATCATCATCTCATCATGATATCATCATCATCATGATATCATCATCATCATCATCATGATATCATCATCATCATCATCATCATCATCATCATCATCATCATCATGATATCATCATCATCATCATGATATCATCATCATCATCATGATATCATCATCATCATCATCATCATCATGATATCATCATCATCATCATGATATCATCATCATCATCATCATCATCATCATGATATCATCATCATCATCATCATCATCATCATGATATCATCATCATCATCATCATCTCATCATGATATCATCATCATCTCATCATGATATCATCATCATCTCATCATGATATCATCATCATCTCATCATGATATCATCATCATCATCTCATCATGATATCATCATCATCTCATCATGATATCATCATCTCATCATGATATCATCATCATCATCATCATCATGATATCATCATCATCATCATCATGATATCATCATCATCATCATCATGATATCATCATCATCATCATGATATCATCATCATCATCATGATATCATCATCATCATGATATCATCATCATCATGATATCATCATCATCATCATGATATCATCATCATCATGATATCATCATCATCATCATCATCTCATCAAAATATCATCATCATCATCATCATCATCTCATCATGATATCATCATCTCATCATCATCTCATCATGATTTCATCATCATCATCTCATCATGATATCATCATCATCATCTCATCATGATAACATCATCATCATCATCATGATATCATCATCATCATCATCATGATATCATCATCATCATCATCATGATATCATCATCATCATCATCATCATGATATCATCATCATCATCATCATCATCATCATCATGATATCATCATCATCATCATCATCATGATATCATCATCATCATCATCATCATGATATCATCATCATCATCATCATCATGATATCATCATCATCATCATGATATCATCATCATAATCATGATATCATCATCATCATGATATCATCATCATCATGATATCATCATCATCATGATATCATCATCATCATGATATCATCATCATCATCATCATCATCATCATCATCATCATGATATCATCATCATCATCATCATGATATCATCATCATCATGATATCATCATCATCATCATCATCATCATCATCATCATGATATCATCATCATCATCATGATATCATCATCATCATCATCTTGATATCATCATCATCATCATCATCATCATGATATCATCATCATGATATAATCATCATGATATCATCATCATCATCATCATCATCATGATATCATCATCATGATATCATCATCATATCATCATCATCATCATGATATCATCATCATCATCATGATAGCATCATCATCATCATGATAGCATCATCATCATGATATCATCATCATGATATCATCATCATCATAATATCATCATCATCATGATATCATCATCATCATCATCATCATCATCATGATATCATCATCATGATATCATCATCATGATATCATCATCATGATATCATCATCATCATCATCATCATGATATCATCATCATGATATCATCATCATGATATCATCATCATGATATCATCATCATCATCATCATGATATCATCATCATCATCATGATATCATCATCATATCATCATCATCATCATCATCATCATCATGATATCATCATCATCATCATGATATCATCATCATCATCTCATCATGACATCATCATCATCATCATCATGATATCATCATCATCATCATGATATCATCATCATCATCATCATCATCATCATGATATCATCATCATCATCATCATGATATCATCATCATCATCATCATCATGATATCATCATCATCATCTCATCATGATATCATCATCATCATCATCATGATATCATCATCATCATCATGATATCATCTTCATCATCATCATCATCATCATCATCATCATCATGATATCATCATCATCATGATATCATCATCATCATCATCATGATATCATCATCATCATCATCATGATATCATCATCATCATCATCATGATATCATCATCATCATCATCATGATATCATCATCATCATCATCATGATATCATCATCATCATCATCATGATATCATCATCATCATCATCATCATGATATCATCATCATCATCTCATCATCATCTCATCATGATATCATCATCATCATCATCTCATCATCATCTCATCATGATATCATCATCATCATCTCATCATGATATCATCATCATCATCTCATCATGATATCATCATCATCATGATATCATCATCATCATCATCATCATCATGATATCATCATCATCATCATCATGATATCATCATCATCATCATCATCATCATGATATCATCATCATCATCATGATATCATCATCATCATCATGATATCATCATCATCATCATCATCATCTCATCAAGATATCATCATCATCATCATCTCATCATCATCTCATCATGATATCATCATCATCATCTCATCATGATATCATCATCATCATGATATCATCATCATCATCATCATCATCATCATGATATCATCATCATCATCATCATGATATCATCATCATCATCATCATCATCATCATCATCATCATCATCATGATATCATCGTCATCATCATCATGATATCATCATCATCATCATCTCATCAAGATATCATCATCATCATCATCTCATCATGATATCATCATCATCATGATATCATCATCATCATCATCATCATCATCATGATATCATCATCATCATCATCATGATATCATCATCATCATCATCATCATCATCATCATCATCATCATGATATCATCGTCATCATCATCATGATATCATCATCATCATCATCTCATCAAGATATCATCATCATCATCATCTCATCAAGATATCATCATCATCATCATCATCATCATCATCTCATCATGATATCATCATCATGATATCATCATCATGATATCATCATCATCATCATCATCATCATCATGATATCATCATGATATCATCATCATGATATCATCATCATCATCATCATCATCATGATATCATCATCATCATCATCTCATCAAGATATCATCATCACCATCTCATCAAGATATCATCATCATCATAATCATCATCATCTCATCATCATCTCATCATGATATCATCATCATCATCTCATCATGATATCATCATCATCATGATATCATCATCATCATCATCATCATGATATCATCATCATCATCATCATCATCATGATATCATCATCATCATCTCATCATCATCTCATCATCATCATCTCATCATCATCATCATCATCATGATATCATCATCATCATCATGATATCATCATCATCATGATATCATCATCATCATCATCATATCATCATCATCATCATCATCATCATCATCATGATATCATCTTCATCATCATCATGATGTCATCATCATCATCATCATCATCATGATATCATCATCATCATGATATCATCATCATCATGATATCATCATCATCATCTCATCATGATATCATCATCATGATATCATCATCATGATATCATCATGATATCATCATCATGATATCATCATCATCATCATCATGATATCATCATCATCATCATCATGATATCATCATCATCATCATCATGATATCATCATCATCATCATCATCATGATATCATCATCATCATCATCTCATCAAGATATCATCATCATCATCTCATCAAGATATCATCATCATCATCATCATCATCTCATCATCATCTCATCATGATATCATCATCATCATCTCATCATGATATCATCATCATCATGATATCATCATCATCATCATCATCATCATGATATCATCATCATCATCATCATCATGATATCATCATCATCATCTCATCATGATATCATCATCATCATCTCATCATGATATCATCATCATCATCTCATCATCATCATCATCTCATCATGATATCATCATCATCATCTCATCATCATCATCATCATCATCATCATGATATCATCATCATGATATCATCATCATCATCATGATATCATCATCATCATGATATCATCATCATCATCATCATCATCATGATATCATCATCATCATCATAATATCATCATCATCATCTCATCATGATATCATCATCATGATATCATCATGATATCATCATCATCATCTCATCATGATATCATCATCATGATATCATCATGATATCATCATCATCATCATCATCATCATTATCATCATCATCATGATATCATCATCATCATCATCATGATATCATCATCATCATCATCATCATGATATCATCATCATCATCATCTCATCAAGATATCATCATCATCATCTCATCAAGATATCATCATCATCTCATCATCATCTCATCATGATATCATCATCATCATCTCATCATGATATCATCATCATCATGATATCATCATCATCATCATGATATCATCATCATCATCATCATCATGATATCATCATCATCATCTCATCATGATATCATCATCATCATCTCATCATGATATCATCATCATCATCTCATCATCATCATCATGATCATCATGATATCATCATCATCATCATCATCATATCATCATCATCATCATGATATCATCATCATCATCATGATATCATCATCATCATCATGATATCATCATCATCATGATATCATCATCATCATCATCATCATGATATCATCATCATCATCATCATCATGATATCATCTTCATCATCATCATGATATCATCATCATCATGATATCATCATCATCATCATCATGATATCATCATCATCATCATGATAGCATCATCATCATCATCATCATCATGATAGCATCATCATCATCATCATCATGATAGCATCATCATCATCATCATCATGATATCATCATCATCATCATCATCATGATATCATCATCATCATCATCATCATCATCATCATGATATCATCATCATCATCATCATCTCATCAAAATATCATCATCATCATCATCATCATCATCTCATCATGATATCATCATCTCATCATCATCTCATCATGATTTCATCATCATCATCTCATCATGATATCATCATCATCATCTCATCATGATATCATCATCATCATCATGATATCATCATCATCATCATCATCATGATATCATCATCATCATCATCATGATATCATCATCATCATCATCATGATATCATCATCATCATCATCATCATGATATCATCATCATCATCATCATCATGATATCATCATCATCATCATCATCATGATATCATCATCATCATCATCATGATATCATCATCATCATGATATCATCATCATCATGATATCATCATCATCATGATATCATCATCATCATCATCATGATATCATCATCATCATCATCATCATGATATCATCATCATCATCATCATGATAATATCATCATCATCATCATGATATCATCATCATCATCATGATATCATCATCATCATCATGATATCATCATCATCATCATGATATCATCATCGTCATCATGATATCATCATCATCATGATATCATCATCATCATGATATCATCATCATGATATCATCATCATCATGATATCATCATCATCATCATCATGATATCATCATCATCATCATCATCATGATATCATCATCATCATCATCATGATATCATCATCATCATCATCATGATATCATCATCATCATCTCATCATGATATCATCATCATGATATCATCATGATATCATCATCATGATATCATCATCATGATATCATCATCATCATCATCATCATCATCATGATATCATCATCATCATCATCATGATATCATCATGATATCATCATCATCATCATCTCATCAATATATCATCATCTCATCAAGATATCATCATCATCATCATCAGCATCTCATCATGATATCATCATCATCATCTCATCATGATATCATCATCATCATGATATCATCATCATCATCATCATCATCATCATCATCATGATATCATCATCATCATCATCATCATGATATCATCATCATCATCATCTCATCAATATATCATCATCTCATCAAGATATCATCATCATCATCATCATCAGCATCTCATCATGATATCATCATCATCATCTCATCATGATATCATCATCATCATGATATCATCATCATCATCATCATCATCATCATCATGATATCATCATCATCATCATCATCATCATCATCATGATATCATCATCATCATCTCATCATGATATCATCATCATCATCATCATCATCATGATATCATCATCATCATCATCATCATGATATCATCATCATCATCATCATCATGATATCATCATCATCATCATCATCATGATATCATCATCATCATCATCATGATATCATCATCATCATCATGATATCATCATCATCATCATGATATCATAATCATCATCATCATGATATCATCATCATCATCATCATCATGATAGCATCATCATCATCATCATCATCATGATAGCATCATCATCATCATCATCATGATAGCATCATCATCATCATCATCATGATATCATCATCATCATCATCATCATCATCATGATATCATCATCATCATCATCATGATATCATCATCATCATCATCATCATGATATCATCATCATCATCATCATCATGATATCATCATCATCATCATCATCATCATGATATCATCATCATCATCATATCATCATCATCATCATCATCATCATCATGATAGCATCATCCTCATCATCATCATGATATCATCTCATCAAGATATCATCATCATCATCTCATCAAGATATCATCATCATCATCATCATCATCATCTCATCATCATCTCATCATGATATCATCATCATCATCATCTCATCATGATATCATCATCATCATGATATCATCATCATCATCATCATCATGATATCATCATCATCATCATGATATCAATATCATCATCATGATATCATCATCATCATCATGATATCATCATCATCATGATATCATCATCATCATCATCATCATGATATCATCATCATCATCATCATCATCATGATATCATCTTCATCATCATCATGATATCATCTTCATCATCATCATGATATCATCATCATCATCATCATGATATCATCATCATCATCATCTCATCATGATATCATCATCATCATCATCATGATATCATCATCATCATCATCATCATGATATCAACATCATCATCATCATCATGATATCATCATCATCATCATCATCATCTCATCATGATATCATCATCATCATCATCTCATCATGATATCATCATCATCATCATCATCATCATCATGATATCATCATCATCATCATCATCATGATATCATCATCATCATCATCATGATATCATCATCATCATCATCATCATGATATCATCATCATCATGATAGCATCATCATCATCATCATCATGATAGCATCATCATCATCATCATCATGATATCATCATCATCATCATCATGATATCATCATCATCATCATCATGATATCATCATCATCATCATCATCATCATGATATCATCATCATCATGATATCATCATCATCATCATCATCATGATATCATCATCATCATCATCATCATCATGATATCATCATCATCATCATCATCATCATCATGATATCATCATTATCATCATCATCATGATATCATCATCATCATTATATCATCATCATCATCATCATCATGATAGCATCATCCTCATCATCATCATGATATCATCATCATCTCATCAAGATATCATCATCATCATCTCATCAAGATATCATCATCATCATCATCATCATCATCTCATCATCATCTCATCATGATATCATCATCATCATCTCATCATGATATCATCATCATCATGATATCATCATCATCATCATCATCATGATATCATCATCATCATCATCATCATGATATCATCATCATCATCTCATCATGATATCATCATCATCATTATCATCATCATGATATCATCATCATCATCATGATATCAATATCATCATCATGATATCATCATCATCATCATGATATCATCATCATCATCATGATATCATCATCATCATGATATCATCATCATCATCATCATCATGATATCATCATCATCATCATCATCATCATGATATCATCTTCATCATCATCATGATATCATCATCATCATGATATCATCATGATATCATCATCATCATGATATCATCATCATGATAGCATCATCATCATCATCATCATGATAGCATCATCATCATCATCATCATCATGATATCATCATCATCATGATAGCATCATCATCATCATCATCATGATATCATCATCATCATCATCATGATATCATCATCATCATCATCATGATATCATCATCATCATCACCATGATATCATCATCATCATCATCATCATCATCATGATATCATCATCATCATCATATCATCATCATCATCATGATAGCATCATCATCATCATCATCATCATGATATCATCATCATCATCATCATCATGATATCATCATCATCATCATGATATCATCATCATCATCATGATATCATCATCATCATGATATCATCATCATCATCATCATCATCATGATATCATCATCATCATCATCATCTCATCAAGATATCATCATCACCATCTCATCAAGATATCATCATCATCATCATCATCATCATCTCATCATGATATCATCATCATCATGATATCATCATCATCATCTCATCATGATATCATCATCATCATGATATCATCATCATCATCATCATCATCATCATGATATCATCATCATCATCATCATGATATCATCATCATCATGATATCATCATCATCATCTCATCATGATATCATCATCATCATCTCATCATCATCATCATCATCATCATGATATCATCATCATCATCATGATATCATCATCATCATCATGATATCATCATCATCATGATATCATCATCATCATCATCATCATATCATCATCATCATCATCATCATGATATCATCTTCATCATCATCATGATATCATCATCATCATCATCATCATCATGATATCATCATCATCATCATGATATCATCATCATGATATCATCATCATCATCATCATCATCATGATATCATCATCATCATCATCATGATATCATCATCATCATCATCATGATATCATCATCATCATCATCTCATCAAGATATCATCATCATCATCTCATCATGATATCATCATCATCATGATATCATCATCATCATCATCATCATGATATCATCATCATCATCATCATCATCATCATCATATCATCATCATCATCTCATCATGATATCATCATCATCATCTCATCATGATATCATCATCATCATCTCATCATCATCATCATCATGATATCATCATCATCATCATGATATCATCATCATCATCATGATATCATCATCATCATCATGATATCATCATCATCATCATGATATCATCATCATCATCATCATCATCATGATATCATCATCATCATCATCATCATCATGATATCATCTTCATCATCATCATGATATCATCATCATCATCATCATGATATCATCATCATCATCATAATATCATCATCATCATCATCATCTCATCATGATATCATCATCATCATCATCATCATCTCATCATGATATCATCATCATCATCATCATCATCATCTCATCATGATATCATCATCATCATCATCATCATCTCATCATGATATCATCATCATCATCATCATCATCTCATCATGATATCATCATCATCATCATCATCTCATCATGATATCATCATCATCATCATCATCATCATCATCATGATATCATCATCATCATCATCATCATGATATCATCATCATCATCATCATGATATCATCATCATCATCATCATCATGATAGCATCATCATCATCATCATCATGATAGCATCATCATCATCATCATCATGATATCATCATCATCATCATGATATCATCATCATCATCATCATGATATCATCATCATCATCATCATGATATCATCATCATCATCATCATCATCATGATATCATCATCATCATCATCATGATATCATCATCATCATCATCATCATGATATCATCATCATCATCATCATCATCATGATATCATCATCATCATCATATCATCATCATCATGATAGCATCATCCTCATCATCATCATGATATCATCATCATCTCATCATGATATCATCATCATCATCATCATGATATCATCATCATCATCATGATATCAATATCATCATCATGATATCATCATCATCATGATATCATCATCATCATCATCATCATGATATCATCATCATCATCATCATCATGATATCATCTTCATCATCATCATGATATCATCTTCATCATCATCATGATATCATCATCATCTCATCATGATATCATCTTCATCATCATCATCATGATATCATCATCATCATGATATCATCATCATCATGATAGCATCATCATCATCATCATCATCATTATAGCATCATCATCATCATCATCATGATATCATCATCATCATCATCATCATGATATCATCATCATCATCATCATGATATCATCATCATCATGATATCATCATCATCATCATCATGATATCATCATCATCATCATCATCATCATCATGATATCATCATCATCATCATCATCATCATCATCATGATAGCATCATCATCATCATCATCATGATAGCATCATCATCATCATCATCATGATAGCATCATCATCATCATCATCATGATAGCATCATCATCATCATCATCATGATATCATCATCATCATCATCATGATATCATCATCATCATCATCATGATATCATCATCATCATCATCATGATATCATCATCATCATCATCATGATATCATCATCATCATCATCATGATATCATCATCATCATCATCATGATATCATCATCATCATCATCATCATCATGATATCATCATCATCATCATATCATCATCATCATCATGATAGCATCATCATCATCATCATCATCATGATATCATCATCATCATCATCATCATGATATCATCATCATCATCATGATATCATCATCATCATCATGATATCATCATCATCATGATATCATCATCATCATCATCATGATGATATCATGATGATGATGATGATGATGATGATATCATGATGATGATGATGATGATGATATCATGATGATGATGATGATGATGATATCATGATGATGATGATGATGATGATATCATGATGATGATGATGATGATGATATCATGATGATGATGATGATGATGATATCATGATGATGATGATGATGATGATGATGATATCATGATGATGATGATATCATGATGATGATGATGATGATATCATGATGATGATGATGATGATGATATCATGATGATGATGATGATGATATCATGATGATGATGATGATGATGATATCATGAAGATGATGATGATGATATCATCATCATCATCATCATGATATCATCATCATCATGATATCATCATCATCATCATCATGATATCATCATCATCATCATCATGATATCATCATCATCATCATCATGATATCATCATCATCATGATATCATCATCATCATCATCATGATATCATCATCATCATGATATCATCATCATCATCATGATAGCATCATCATCATCATCATCATGATATCATCATCATCATGATATCATCATCATCATGATATCATCATCATCATGATATCATCATCATCATCATCATCATCATGATATCATCATCATCATCATCATGATATCATCATCATCATGATATCATCATCATCATCATGATATCATCATCATCATCATGATATCATCATCATCATCATGATATCATCATCATCATCATGATATCATCATCATCATCATGATATCATCATCATCATCATGATATCATCATCATCATCATGATATCATCATCATCATCATGATATCATCATCATCATCATGATATCATCATCATCATGATATCATCATCATCATCATGATATCATCATCATCATCATGATATCATCATCATCATCATCATCATCATGATATCATCATCATCATCATCATCATGATATCATCATCATCATCATCATCATCATGATATCATCATCATCATTATCATCATCATGATATCATCATCATCATCATCATCATCATGATATCATCATCATCATCATGATATCATCATCATCATCATGATATCATCATCATCATCATCATCATCATGATATCATCATCATCATCATCATCATCATGATATCATCATCATCATCATGATATCATCATCATCATCATCATCATCATCATCATGATATCATCATCATCATCATCATCATCATCATCATGATATCATCATCATCATCATCATCATCATGATATCATCATCATCATCATCATCATGATATCATCATCATCATCATCATCATGATATCATCATCATCATCATCATCTCATCATGATATCATCATCATCATCTCATCATGATATCATCATCATCATCATCATGATATCATCATCATCATCATGATATCATCATCATCATCATGATATCATCATCATCATCATCATGATATCATCATCATGATATCATCATCATCATCATCATGATATCATCATCATCATGATATCATCATCATCATGATATCATCATCATCATCATCATCATCATGATATCATCATCATCATCATGATATCATCATCATCATCATCATGATATCATCATCATCATCATCATCATGATATCAATATCATCATCATGATATCATCATCATCATCATGATATCATCATCATCATCATGATATCATCATCATCATCATCATCATGATATCATCATCATCATCATCATCATGATATCATCTTCATCATCATCATGATATCATCTTCATCATCATCATGATATCATCATCATCATCATCATGATATCATCTTCATCATCATCTCATCATGATATCATCATCATCATCATCATGATATCATCATCATCATGATATCATCATCATCATGATAGCATCATCATCATCATCATCATGATAGCATCATCATCATCATCATCATGATAGCATCATCATCATCATCATCATCATGATATCATCATCATCATCATGATATCATCATCATCATCATCATCATGATATCATCATCATCATGATATCATCATCATCATGATATCATCATCATCATGATATCATCATCATCATCATCATCATCATCATGATAGCATCATCATCATCATCATCATCATGATAGCATCATCATCATCATCATCATGATAGCATCATCATCATCATCATCATCATCATGATAGCATCATCATCATCATCATCATGATAGCATCATCATCATCATCATCATGATAGCATCATCATCATCATCATCATGATAGCATCATCATCATCATGATAGCATCATCATCATCATGATAGCATCATCATCATCATCATCATGATATCATCATCATCATCATCATGATATCATCATCATCATCATCATGATATCATCATCATCATCATCATCATGATATCATCATCATCATCATCATGATATCATCATCATCATCATCATGATATCATCATCATCATCATCATCATGATATCATCATCATCATCATCATCATCATCATGATATCATCATCATCATCATATCATCATCATCATCATGATAGCATCATCATCATCATCATCATGATATCATCATCATCATCATCATCATGATATCATCATCATCATCATGATATCATCATCATCATCATGATATCATCATCATCATGATATCATCATCATCATCATCTCATCATGATATCATCATCATGATATCATCATCATCATCATCATCATCATGATATCATCATCATCATCATCTCATCAAGATATCATCATCACCATCTCATAAAGATATCATCATCATCATCATCATCATCTCATCATCATCTCATCATGATATCATCATCATCATCTCATCATGATATCATCATCATCATGATATCATCATCATCATCATCATCATGATATCATCATCATCATCATCATCATCATGATATCATCATCATCATCTCATCATGATATCATCATCATCATCATCATCTCATCATCATCATCATCATCATGATATCATCATCATCATCATGATATCATCATCATCATCATGATATCATCATCATCATGATATCATCATCATCATCATCATCATCATATCATCATCATCATCATCATCATCATCATGATATCATCTTCATCATCATCATGATGTCATCATCATCATCATCATCATCATCATGATATCATCATCATCATGATATCATCATCATCATCTCATCATGATATCATCATCATGATATCATCATGATATCATCATCATGATATCATCATGATATCATCATCATGATATCATCATCATATCATCATCATGATATCATCATCATCATCATCATGATATCATCATCATCATCATCATGATATCATCATCATCATCATCATGATATCATCATCATCATCATCATGATATCATCATCATCATCATCTCATCAAGATATCATCATCATCATCTCATCAAGATATCATCATCATCATCATCATCATCTCATCATCATCTCATCATGATATCATCATCATCATCTCATCATGATATCATCATCATCATGATATCATCATCATCATCATCATCATCATGATATCATCATCATCATCATCATCATGATATCATCATCATCATCTCATCATGATATCATCATCATCATCTCATCATGATATCATCATCATCATCTCATCATCATCATCATCATCTCATCATGATATCATCATCATCATCTCATCATCATCATCATCATCATCATGATATCATCATCATCATCATGATATCATCATCATCATCATGATATCATCATCATCATCATGATATCATCATCATCATGATATCATCATCATCATCATCATCATATCATCATCATCATCATCATCATATCATCTTCATCATCATCATGATATCATCATCATCATCATCATCATCATGATATCATCATCATCATCATGATATCATCATCATCATCTCATCATGATATCATCATCATGATATCATCATGATATCATCATCATGATATCATCATCATCATCATCATCATCATCATCATGATATCATCATCATCATCATCATGATATCATCATCATCATCATCATCATGATATCATCATCATCATCATCTCATCAAGATATCATCATCATCATCTCATCAAGATATCATCATCATCATCATCATCTCATCATCATCTCATCATGATATCATCATCATCATCTCATCATGATATCATCATCATCATGATATCATCATCATCATCATCATCATCATGATATCATCATCATCATCATCATCATGATATCATCATCATCATCTCATCATGATATCATCATCATCATCTCATCATGATATCATCATCATCATCTCATCATCATCATCATCATCATCATGATATCATCATCATCATCATCATCATATCATCATCATCATCATGATATCATCATCATCATCATGATATCATCATCATCATCATGATATCATCATCATCATGATATCATCATCATCATCATCATCATGATATCATCATCATCATCATCATCATGATATCATCATCATCATCATCATGATATCATCATCATCATCATCATGATATCATCGTCATCATCATCATCATGATAGCATCATCATCATCATCATCATCATGATAGCATCATCATCATCATCATCATGATAGCATCATCATCATCATCATCATGATAGCATCATCATCATCATCATCATGATAGCATCATCATCATCATCATCATGATATCATCATCATCATCATCATCATGATATCATCATCATCATCATCATCATCATGATATCATCATCATCATCATCATCTCATCAAAATATCATCATCATCATCATCATCATCATCATCTCATCATGATATCATCATCTCATCATCATCTCATCATGATTTCATCATCTCATCATCATCTCATCATGATATCATCATCATCATCTCATCATGATATCATCATCATCATCATGATATCATCATCATCATCATGATATCATCATCATCATCATCATCATGATATCATCATCATCATCATCATCATGATATCATCATCATCATGATATCATCATCATCATGATATCATCATCATCATGATATCATCATCATCATGATATCATCATCATCATCATCATCATCATGATATCATCATCATCATCATCATCATCATGATATCATCATCATCATCATCATCATGATATCATCATCATCATGATATCATCATCATCATCATCATCATCATGATATCATCATCATCATCATCATGATATCATCATCATCATCATGATATCATCATCATCATGATATCATCATCATCATCATGATATCATCATCATCATCATGATATCATCATCATCATGATATCATCATCATCATCATCATCATGATATCATCATCTTCATCATCATCATGATATCATCATCATCATCATCATGATATCATCATCATCATGATATCATCATGATATCATCATCATGATATCATCATCATGATATCATCATCATCATGATATCATCATGATATCATCATCATGATATCATCATCATGATATCATCATCATCATCATCATCATCATGATATCATCATCATCATCATCATGATATCATCATCATCATCATCATCATGATATCATCATCATCATCATCATCTCATCAATATATCATCATCATCATCTCATCAAGATATCATCATCATCATCATCATCTCATCATGATATCATCATCATCATCTCATCATGATATCATCATCATCATGATATCATCATCATCATCATCATCATCATCATCATGATATCATCATCATCATCATCATCATCATGATATCATCATCATCATCTCATCATGATATCATCATCATCATCTCATCATGATATCATCATCATCATCTCATCATGATATCATCATCATCATCATCATCATCATCATGATATCATCATCATCATCTCATCATGATATCATCATCATCATCATCATCATGATATCATCATCATCATCATCATGATATCATCATCATCATCATCATGATATCATCATCATCATCATGATATCATCATCATCATCATGATATCATCATCATCATCATCATGATATCATCATCATCATCATCATCATGATAGCATCATCATCATCATCATCATGATAGCATCATCATCATCATCATCATGATAGCATCATCATCATCATCATCATGATATCATCATCATCATCATCATCATCATGATATCATCATCATCATCATCATGATATCATCATCATCATCATCATCATGATATCATCATCATCATCATCATCATGATATCATCATCATCATCATCATGATATCATCATCATCATCATCATGATATCATCATCATGATATCATCATCATGATATCATCATCATCATCATGATATCATCATCATGATATCATCATCATATCATCATCATCATCATTATATCATCATCATCATCATCATAGCATCATCATCATCATGATAGCATCATCATCATGATATCATCATCATGATATCATCATCATCATAATATCATCATCATCATGATATCATCATCATCATCATCATCATCATCATGATATCATCATCATAATCATCATCATCATGATATCATCATCATCATAATATCATCATCATCATGATATCATCATCATCATCATCATCATGATATCATCATCATCATCATCATGATATCATCATCATCATCATCATCATCATATCATCATCATCATCATCATCATGATATCATCATCATCATCATCATCATCATGATATCATCATCATCATCATATCATCATCATCATCATCATCATCATGATAGCATCATCCTCATCATCATCATGATATCATCATCATCTCATCAAGATATCATCATCATCATCTCATCAAGATATCATCATCATCATCATCATCATCATCTCATCATCATCTCATCATGATATCATCATCATCATCATCTCATCATGATATCATCATCATCATGATATCATCATCATCATCATCATCATGATATCATCATCATCATCATGATATCAATATCATCATCATGATATCATCATCATCATCATGATATCATCATCATCATGATATCATCATCATCATCATCATCATGAGATCATCATCATCATCATCATCATCATCATGATATCATCTTCATCATCATCATGATATCATCTTCATCATCATCATGATATCATCATCATCATCATCATGATATCATCATCATCATCATCTCATCATGATATCATCATCATCATCATCATGATATCATCATCATCATCATCATCATGATATCAACATCATCATCATCATCATGATATCATCATCATCATCATCATCATCTCATCATGATATCATCATCATCATCATCTCATCATGATATCATCATCATCATCATCATCATCATGATATCATCATCATCATCATCATCATGATATCATCATCATCATCATCATGATATCATCATCATCATCATCATCATGATATCATCATCATCATGATAGCATCATCATCATCATCATCATGATAGCATCATCATCATCATCATCATGATATCATCATCATCATCATCATGATATCATCATCATCATCATCATGATATCATCATCATCATCATCATGATATCATCATCATCATGATATCATCATCATCATGATATCATCATCATCATCATCATCATGATATCATCATCATCATCATCATCATCATGATATCATCATCATCATCATCATCATCATGATATCATCATTATCATCATCATCATGATATCATCATCATCATTATATCATCATCATCATCATCATCATGATAGCATCATCCTCATCATCATCATGATATCATCATCATCTCATCAAGATATCATCATCATCATCTCATCAAGATATCATCATCATCATCATCATCATCATCTCATCATCATCTCATCATGATATCATCATCATCATCTCATCATGATATCATCATCATCATGATATCATCATCATCATCATCATCATGATATCATCATCATCATCATCATCATGATATCATCATCATCATCTCATCATGATATCATCATCATCATCATCATCATCATGATATCATCATCATCATCATGATATCAATATCATCATCATGATATCATCATCATCATCATGATATCATCATCATCATCATGATATCATCATCATCATGATATCATCATCATCATCATCATCATGATATCATCATCATCATCATCATCATCATGATATCATCTTCATCATCATCATGATATCATCATCATCATGATATCATCATGATATCATCATCATCATGATATCATCATCATGATAGCATCATCATCATCATCATCATGATAGCATCATCATCATCATCATCATCATGATATCATCATCATCATGATAGCATCATCATCATCATCATCATGATAGCATCATCATCATCATCATCATGATATCATCATCATCATCATCATGATATCATCATCATCATCATCATGATATCATCATCATCATCACCATGATATCATCATCATCATCATCATCATCATCATCATCATCATGATATCATCATCATCATCATATCATCATCATCATCATGATAGCATCATCATCATCATCATCATCATGATATCATCATCATCATCATCATCATGATATCATCATCATCATCATGATATCATCATCATCATCATGATATCATCATCATCATGATATCATCATTATCATCATCATCATCATGATATCATCATCATCATCATCATCATCTCATCAAGATATCATCATCACCATCTCATCAAGATATCATCATCATCATCATCATCATCTCATCATGATATCATCATCATCATGATATCATCATCATCATCTCATCATGATATCATCATCATCATGATATCATCATCATCATCATCATCATCATCATGATATCATCATCATCATCATCATGATATCATCATCATCATCTCATCATGATATCATCATCATCATCTCATCATCATCATCATCATCATCATGATATCATCATCATCATCATGATATCATCATCATCATCATGATATCATCATCATCATGATATCATCATCATCATCATCATCATCATATCATCATCATCATCATCATCATCATCATAATATCATCTTCATCATCATCATGATATCATCATCATCATCATCATCATCATGATATCATCATCATCATCATGATATCATCATCATGATATCATCATCATCATCATCATCATCATGATATCATCATCATCATCTCATCATGATATCATCATCATCATGATATCATCATCATCATCATCATCATGATATCATCATCATCATCATCATCATCATCATATCATCATCATCATCTCATCATGATATCATCATCATCATCTCATCATGATATCATCATCATCATCTCATCATCATCATCATCATGATATCATCATCATCATCATGATATCATCATCATCATCATGATATCATCATCATCATCATGATATCATCATCATCATCATGATATCATCATCATCATCATCATCATCATGATATCATCATCATCATCATCATCATCATGATATCATCTTCATCATCATCATGATATCATCATCATCATCATCATGATATCATCATCATCATCATAATATCATCATCATCATCATCATCTCATCATGATATCATCATCATCATCATCATCATCTCATCATGATATCATCATCATCATCATCATCATCTCATCATGATATCATCATCATCATCATCATCTCATCATGATATCATCATCATCATCATCATCATCTCATCATGATATCATCATCATCATCATCATCTCATCATGATATCATCATCATCATCATCATCATGATATCATCATCATCATCATCATCATGATATCATCATCATCATCATCATGATATCATCATCATCATCATCATCATGATAGCATCATCATCATCATCATCGTGATAGCATCATCATCATCATCATCATGATAGCATCATCATCATCATCATCATGATATCATCATCATCATCATCATGATATCATCATCATCATCATCATGATATCATCATCATCATCATCATGATATCATCATCATCATCATCATCATCATGATATCATCATCATCATCATCATCATGATATCATCATCATCATCATCATCATGATATCATCATCATCATCATCATCATCATGATATCATCATCATCATCATATCATCATCATCATGATAGCATCATCCTCATCATCATCATGATATCATCATCATCTCATCATGATATCATCATCATCATCATCATGATATCATCATCATCATCATGATATCAATATCATCATCATGATATCATCATCATCATGATATCATCATCATCATCATCATCATGATATCATCATCATCATCATCATCATGATATCATCTTCATCATCATCATGATATCATCTTCATCATCAACATGATATCATCATCATCTCATCATGATATCATCTTCATCATCATCATCATGATATCATCATCATCATGATATCATCATCATCATGATAGCATCATCATCATCATCATCATCATTATAGCATCATCATCATCATCATCATGATATCATCATCATCATCATCATCATGATATCATCATCATCATCATCATCATGATATCATCATCATCATGATATCATCATCATCATCATCATGATATCATCATCATCATCATCATCATCATGATATCATCATCATCATCATCATCATCATGATAGCATCATCATCATCATCATCATGATAGCATCATCATCATCATCATCATGATAGCATCATCATCATCATCATCATGATAGCATCATCATCATCATCATGATATCATCATCATCATCATCATGATATCATCATCATCATCATCATGATATCATCATCATCATCATCATGATATCATCATCATCATCATCATCATGATATCATCATCATCATCATCATGATATCATCATCATCATCATCATGATATCATCATCATCATCATCATGATATCATCATCATCATCATCATCATCATGATATCATCATCATCATCATATCATCATCATCATCATGATAGCATCATCATCATCATCATCATCATGATATCATCATCATCATCATCATCATGATATCATCATCATCATCATGATATCATCATCATCATCATGATATCATCATCATCATGATATCATCATCATCATCATCATGATGATATCATGATGATGATGATGATGATGATGATATCATGATGATGATGATGATGATGATATCATGATGATGATGATGATGATGATATCATGATGATGATGATGATGATGATATCATGATGATGATGATGATGATGATATCATGATGATGATGATGATGATGATATCATGATGATGATGATGATGATGATGATGATGATATCATGATGATGATGATATCATGATGATGATGATGATGATATCATGATGATGATGATGATGATGATATCATGATGATGATGATGATGATATCATGATGATGATGATGATGATGATATCATGAAGATGATGATGATGATATCATCATCATCATCATCATGATATCATCATCATCATGATATCATCATCATCATCATCATGATATCATCATCATCATCATCATGATATCATCATCATCATCATCATGATATCATCATCATCATGATATCATCATCATCATCATCATGATATCATCATCATCATGATATCATCATCATCATCATGATAGCATCATCATCATCATGATATCATCATCATCATGATATCATCATCATCATGATATCATCATCATCATGATATCATCATCATCATCATCATCATCATGATATCATCATCATCATCATCATGATATCATCATCATCATGATATCATCATCATCATCATGATATCATCATCATCATCATGATATCATCATCATCATCATGATATCATCATCATCATCATGATATCATCATCATCATCATGATATCATCATCATCATCATGATATCATCATCATCATGATATCATCATCATCATCATCATCATGATATCATCATCATCATCATGATATCATCATCATCATCATGATATCATCATCATCATCATGATATCATCATCATCATCATGATATCATCATCATCATCATGATATCATCATGATATCATCATCATCATCATGATATCATCATCATCATCATCATCATCATGATATCATCATCATCATCATCATCATGATATCATCATCATCATCATCATCATCATGATATCATCATCATCATCATCATCATCATGATATCATCATCATCATCATCATCATCATGATATCATCATCATCATCATCATCATCATGATATCATCATCATCATCATCATGATATCATCATCATCATCATCATCATCATCATCATGATATCATCATCATCATCATCATCATCATCATCATGATATCATCATCATCATCATCATGATATCATCATCATCATCATCATCATGATATCATCATCATCATCATCATCATGATATCATCATCATCATCATCATCTCATCATGATATCATCATCATCATCTCATCATGATATCATCATCATCATCATCATGATATCATCATCATCATCATGATATCATCATCATCATCATGATATCATCATCATCATCATGATATCATCATCATCATCATCATGATATCATCATCATGATATCATCATCATCATCATCATGATATCATCATCATCATGATATCATCATCATCATGATATCATCATCATCATCATCATCATCATGATATCATCATCATCATCATCATCATGATATCATCATCATCATCATCATGATATCATCATCATCATCATCATCATGATATCAATATCATCATCATGATATCATCATCATCATCATGATATCATCATCATCATGATATCATCATCATCATCATCATCATGATATCATCATCATCATCATCATCATGATATCATCTTCATCATCATCATGATATCATCATCATCATGATATCATCATCATCATCATCATGATATCATCTTCATCATCATCTCATCATGATATCATCATCATCATCATCATGATATCATCATCATCATGATATCATCATCATCATGATAGCATCATCATCATCATCATCATGATAGCATCATCATCATCATCATCATGATAGCATCATCATCATCATCATGATATCATCATCATCATCATGATATCATCATCATCATCATCATCATGATATCATCATCATCATGATATCATCATCATCATGATATCATCATCATCATGATATCATCATCATCATCATCATCATCATCATCATGATAGCATCATCATCATCATCATCATCATGATAGCATCATCATCATCATCATCATGATAGCATCATCATCATCATCATCATCATGATAGCATCATCATCATCATCATCATGATAGCATCATCATCATCATCATCATGATAGCATCATCATCATCATCATCATGATAGCATCATCATCATCATGATAGCATCATCATCATCATGATAGCATCATCATCATCATCATCATGATATCATCATCATCATCATCATGATATCATCATCATCATCATCATGATATCATCATCATCATCATCATCATGATATCATCATCATCATCATCATGATATCATCATCATCATGATATCATCATCATCATCATCATCATCATCATGATATCATCATCATCATCATATCATCATCATCATCATGATAGCATCATCATCATCATCATCATGATATCATCATCATCATCATCATCATGATATCATCATCATCATCATGATATCATCATCATCATCATGATATCATCATCATCATGATATCATCATCATCATCATCTCATCATGATATCATCATCATGATATCATCATCATCATCATCATCATCATCATGATATCATCATCATCATCATCTCATCAAGATATCATCATCACCATCTCATAAAGATATCATCATCATCATAATCATCATCTCATCATCATCTCATCATGATATCATCATCATCATCTCATCATGATATCATCATCATCATGATATCATCATCATCATCATCATCATGATATCATCATCATCATCATCATCATCATGATATCATCATCATCATCTCATCATGATATCATCATCATCTCATCATCATCATCATCATCATGATATCATCATCATCATCATGATATCATCATCATCATCATGATATCATCATCATCATGATATCATCATCATCATCATCATCATCATATCATCATCATCATCATCATCATCATCATCATCATCATGATATCATCTTCATCATCATCTTGATGTCATCATCATCATCATCATCATCATCATGATATCATCATCATCATGATATCATCATCATCATCTCATCATGATATCATCATCATGATATCATCATGATATCATCATCATGATATCATCATCATATCATCATCATGATATCATCATCATCATCATCATGATATCATCATCATCATCATCATGATATCATCATCATCATCATCATGATATCATCATCATCATCATCATCATGATATCATCATCATCATCATCTCATCAAGATATCATCATCATCATCTCATCAAGATATCATCATCATCATCATCATCATCTCATCATCATCTCATCATGATATCATCATCATCATCTCATCATGATATCATCATCATCATGATATCATCATCATCATCATCATCATCATGATATCATCATCATCATCATCATCATGATATCATCATCATCATCTCATCATGATATCATCATCATCATCTCATCATCATCATCATCATCTCATCATGATATCATCATCATCATCTCATCATCATCATCATCATCATCATGATATCATCATCATCATCATGATATCATCATCATCATCATGATATCATCATCATCATCATGATATCATCATCATCATGATATCATCATCATCATCATCATCATATCATCATCATCATCATCATGATATCATCTTCATCATCATCATGATATCATCATCATCATCATCATCATCATGATATCATCATCATCATCATGATATCATCATCATCATCTCATCATGATATCATCATCATGATATCATCATGATATCATCATCATGATATCATCATCATCATCATCATGATATCATCATCATCATCATCATGATATCATCATCATCATCATCATCATGATATCATCATCATCATCATCTCATCAAGATATCATCATCATCATCTCATCAAGATATCATCATCATCATCATCATCTCATCATCATCTCATCATGATATCATCATCATCATCTCATCATGATATCATCATCATCATGATATCATCATCATCATCATCATCATCATGATATCATCATCATCATCATCATCATGATATCATCATCATCATCTCATCATGATATCATCATCATCATCTCATCATGATATCATCATCATCATCTCATCATCATCATCATCATCATCATGATATCATCATCATCATCATCATATCATCATCATCATCATGATATCATCATCATCATCATGATATCATCATCATCATCATGATATCATCATCATCATGATATCATCATCATCATCATCATCATGATATCATCATCATCATCATCATCATGATATCATCTTCATCATCATCATGATATCATCATCATCATCATCATGATATCATCATCATCATCATCATGATATCATCGTCATCATCATCATCATGATAGCATCATCATCATCATCATCATGATATCATCGTCATCATCATCATCATGATAGCATCATCATCATCATCATCATGATAGCATCATCATCATCATCATCATGATATCATCATCATCATCATCATCATCATGATATCATCATCATCATCATCATCTCATCAAAATATCATCATCATCATCATCATCATCATCTCATCATGATATCATCATCTCATCATCATCTCATCATGATTTCATCATCATCATCTCATCATGATATCATCATCATCATCTCATCATGATATCATCATCATCATCATGATATCATCATCATCATCATGATATCATCATCATCATCATCATCATGATATCATCATCATCATCATCATCATGATATCATCATCATCATCATCATGATATCATCATCATCATGATATCATCATCATCATGATATCATCATCATCATGATATCATCATCATCATGATATCATCATCATCATCATCATCATCATGATATCATCATCATCATCATCATCATGATATCATCATCATCATGATATCATCATCATCATCATCATCATCATGATATCATCATCATCATCATCATGATATCATCATCATCATCATGATATCATCATCATCATGATATCATCATCATCATCATCATCATGATATCATCATCATCATGATATCATCATCATCATCATCATCATCATGATATCATCATCATCATCATCATGATATCATCATCATCATCATGATATCATCATCATCATGATATCATCATCATCATCATGATATCATCATCATCATCATGATATCATCATCATCATGATATCATCATCATCATGATATCATCATCATCATCATCATCATGATATCATCATCTTCATCATCATCATGATATCATCATCATCATCATCATGATATCATCATCATCATGATATCATCATGATATCATCATCATGATATCATCATCATGATATCATCATCATCATCATCATGATATCATCATGATATCATCATCATGATATCATCATCATGATATCATCATCATCATCATCATCATCATGATATCATCATCATCATCATCATGATATCATCATCATCATCATCATCATGATATCATCATCATCATCATCATCTCATCAATATATCATCATCATCATCTCATCAAGATATCATCATCATCATCATCATCTCATCATGATATCATCATCATCATCTCATCATGATATCATCATCATCATGATATCATCATCATCATCATCATCATGATATCATCATCATCATCATCATCATCATGATATCATCATCATCATCTCATCATGATATCATCATCATCATCTCATCATGATATCATCATCTCATCATGATATCATCATCATCATCATCATCATCATCATCATCATCATGATATCATCATCATCATCTCATCATGATATCATCATCATCATCATCATCATGATATCATCATCATCATCATCATGATATCATCATCATCATCATCATGATATCATCATCATCATCATGATATCATCATCATCATCATGATATCATCATCATCATCATCATGATATCATCATCATCATCATCATCATGATAGCATCATCATCATCATCATCATGATAGCATCATCATCATCATCATCATGATAGCATCATCATCATCATCATCATGATATCATCATCATCATCATCATCATCATGATATCATCATCATCATCATCATGATATCATCATCATCATCATCATCATGATATCATCATCATCATCATCATCATGATATCATCATCATCATCATCATGATATCATCATCATCATCATCATGATATCATCATCATGATATCATCATCATGATATCATCATCATCATCATCATCATGATATCATCATCATGATATCATCATCATATCATCATCATCATCATTATATCATCATCATCATCATGATAGCATCATCATCATCATGATAGCATCATCATCATGATATCATCATCATGATATCATCATCATCATAATATCATCATCATCATGATATCATCATCATCATCATCATCATCATCATCATGATATCATCATCATAATCATCATCATCATGATATCATCATCATCATAATATCATCATCATCATGATATCATCATCATCATCATCATCATGATTTCATCATCATCATCATCATGATATCATCATCATCATCATCATCATGATATCATCATCATGATATCATCATCATGATATCATCATCATGATATCATCATCATCATCATCATGATATCATCATTATGATATCATCATCATATCATCATCATCATCATTATATCATCATCATCATCATGATAGCATCATCATCATCATGATAGCATCATCATCATGATATCATCATCATGATATCATCATCATCATAATATCATCATCATCATGATATCATCATCATCATCATCATCATCATCATGATATCATCATCATAATCATCATCATCATGATATCATCATCATGATATCATCATCATCATCATGATATCATCATCATGATATCATCATCATGATATCATCATCATGATATCATCATCATGATATCATCATCATCATCATCATGATATCATCATCATCATCATGATATCATCATCATATCATCATCATCATCATCATCATGATATCATCATCATCATCATGATATCATCATCATCATCTCATCATGATATCATCATCATCATCATCATGATATCATCATCATCATCATGATATCATCATCATCATCATCATGATATCATCATCATCATCATCATGATATCATCATCATCATCATCATGATATCATCATCATCATCTCATCATGATATCATCATCATCATCATCATGATATCATCATCATCATGATATCATCATCATCATCATCATCATCATCATGATATCATCATCATCATCATCATGATATCATCATCATCATCATCATGATATCACCATCATCATCATCATGATATCATCATCATCATCATCATGATATCATCATCATCATCATCATGATATCATCATTATCATCATCATGATATCATCATTATCATCATCATGATATCATCATCATCATCATCATGATATCATCATCATCATCATCATCATGATATCATCATCATCATCTCATCATCATCTCATCATGATATCATCATCATCATCATCTCATCATCATCTCATCATGATATCATCATCATCATCTCATCATGATATCATCATCATCATCTCATCATGATATCATCATCATCATCTCATCATGATATCATCATCATCATGATATCATCATCATCATCATCATCATCATGATATCATCATCATCATCATCATGATATCATCATCATCATCATCATCATCATGATATCATCATCATCATCATGATATCATCATCATCATCATGATATCATCATCATCATCATGATATCATCATCATCATCTCATCAAGATATCATCATCATCATCATCTCATCATCATCTCATCATGATATCATCATCATCATCTCATCATGATATCATCATCATCATGATATCATCATCATCATCATCATCATCATGATATCATCATCATCATCATCATGATATCATCATCATCATCATCATCATCATCATCATGATATCATCATCATCATCATCATCATCATGATATCATCGTCATCATCATCATGATATCATCATCATCATCTCATCAAGATATCATCATCATCATCATCTCATCAAGATATCATCATCATCATCATCATCATCATCTCATCATGATATCATCATCATGATATCATCATGATATCATCATCATGATATCATCATCATGATATCATCATCATCATCATCATCATCATCATCATGATATCATCATGATATCATCATCATGATATCATCATCATCATCATCATCATCATCATGATATCATCATCATCATCATGATATCATCATGATATCATCATCATGATATTATCATCATCATCATCATCATCATCATGATCATCATCATCTCATCATCATCTCATCATGATATCATCATCATCATCTCATCATGATATCATCATCATCATGATATCATCATCATCATCATCATCATGATATCATCATCATCATCATCATCATGATATCATCATCATCATCATCATCATCATCATGATATCATCATCATCATCTCATCATGATATCATCATCATCATCTCATCATCATCATCATCATCATGATATCATCATCATCATCATGATATCATCATCATCATCATGATATCATCATCATCATGATATCATCATCATCATCATCATCATCATATCATCATCATCATCATCATCATCATGATATCATCTTCATCATCATCATGATGTCATCATCATCATCATCATCATGATATCATCATCATCATGATATCATCATCATCATCTCATCATGATATCATCATCATGATATCATCATGATATCATCATCATGATATCATCATCATCATCATCATGATATCATCATCATCATCATCATGATATCATCATCATCATCATCATGATATCATCATCATCATCATCATCATGATATCATCATCATCATCATCTCATCAAGATATCATCATCATCATCTCATCAAGATATCATCATCATCATCATCATCATCTCATCATCATCTCATCATGATATCATCATCATCATCTCATCATGATATCATCATCATCATGATATCATCATCATCATCATCATCATCATGATATCATCATCATCATCATCATCATGATATCATCATCATCATCTCATCATGATATCATCATCATCATCTCATCATGATATCATCATCATCATCTCATCATCATCATCATCTCATCATGATATCATCATCATCATCTCATCATCATCATCATCATCATCATGATATCATCATCATCATCATGATATCATCATCATCATCATGATATCATCATCATCATCATGATATCATCATCATCATGATATCATCATCATCATCATCATCATATCATCATCATCATCATCATCATGATATCATCTTCATCATCATCATGATATCATCATCATCATCATCATCATCATGATATCATCATCATCATCATGATATCATCATCATCATCTCATCATGATATCATCATCATGATATCATCATGATATCATCATCATGCTATCATCATCATCATCATCATCATCATGATATCATCATCATCATCATCATGATATCATCATCATCATCATCATGATATCATCATCATCATCATCTCATCAAGATATCATCATCATCATCTCATCAAGATATCATCATCATCATCATCATCTCATCATCATCTCATCATGATATCATCATCATCATCTCATCATGATATCATCATCATCATGATATCATCATCATCATCATCATCATCATGATATCATCATCATCATCATCATCATGATATCATCATCATCATCTCATCATGATATCATCATCATCATCTCATCATGATATCATCATCATCATCTCATCATCATCATCATCATCATCATGATATCATCATCATCATCATCATATCATCATCATCATCATGATATCATCATCATCATCATGATATCATCATCATCATCATGATATCATCATCATCATGATATCATCATCATCATCATCATCATGATATCATCATCATCATCATCATCATCATGATATCATCTTCATCATCATCATATTATCATCATCATCATCATCATGATATCATCATCATCATCATCATGATATCATCATCATCATCATCATCATGATAGCATCATCATCATCATCATCATGATAGCATCATCATCATCATCATCATGATAGCATCATCATCATCATGATAGCATCATCATCATCATCATCATGATATCATCATCATCATCATCATCATCATCATGATATCATCATCATCATCATCATCTCATCAAAATATCATCATCATCATCATCATCATCATCTCATCATGATATCATCATCTCATCATCATCTCATCATGATTTCATCATCATCATCTCATCATGATATCATCATCATCATCTCATCATGATATCATCATCATCATCATGATATCATCATCATCATCATCATGATATCATCATCATCATCATCATGATATCATCATCATCATCATCATGATATCATCATCATCATCATCATCATGATATCATCATCATGATATCATCATCATGATATCATCATCATCATCATCATCATCATGATATCATCATCATCATCATCATGATATCATCATCATCATGATATCATCATCATCATCATCATCATCATGATATCATCATCATCATCATCATCATCATGATATCATCATCATCATGATATCATCATCATCATCATCATCATCATGATATCATCATCATCATCATCATGATATCATCATCATCATCATGATATCATCATCATCATCATGATATCATCATCATCATGATATCATCATCATCATCATGATATCATCATCACCATCATGATATCATCATCATCATGATATCATCATCATCATCATCATCATGATATCATCATCTTCATCATCATCATGATATCATCATCATCATCATCATGATATCATCATCATCATCATCATGATATCATCATCATCATCATCATGATATCATCATCATCATCTCATCATGATATCATCATCATGATATCATCATCATGATATCATCATCATGATATCATCATCATGATATCATCATCATCATCATCATCATCATCATGATATCATCATCATCATCATCATCATGATATCATCATCATCATCATCATCATGATATCATCATCATCATCATCTCATCAATATATCATCATCATCATCTCATCAAGATATCATCATCATCATCATCATCATCATCTCATCATGATATCATCATCATCATCATCTCATCATGATATCATCATCATCATGATATCATCATCATCATCATCATCATCATCATGATATCATCATCATCATCATCATGATATCATCATCATCATCATCATGATATCATCATCATCATCATGATATCATCATCATGATATCATCATCATCATCTCATCATGATATCATCATCATCATCATCATCATGATATCATCATCATCATCATCATGATATCATCATCATCATCATCATGATATCATCATCATCATCATGATATCATCATCATCATCATCATGATATCATCATCATCATCATCATCATGATAGCATCATCATCATCATCATCATGATAGCATCATCATCATCATCATCATGATAGCATCATCATCATCATCATCATGATATCATCATCATCATCATCATCATCATGATATCATCATCATCATCATCATCATGATATCATCATCATCATCATCATCATGATATCATCATCATCATCATCATCATGATATCATCATCATCATCATCATCATGATATCATCATCATCATCATCATCATCATGATATCATCATCATCATCATCATCATCATGATATCATCATCATCATCATATCATCATCATCATCATCATCATGATAGCATCATCATCATCATCATGATATCATCATCATCATCATCATCATCATGATATCATCATCATCATCATCATCATGATATCATCATCATCATCATCATCATGATATCATCATCATCATCATCATCATGATATCATCATCATCATCATCATCATGATATCATCATCATCATCATCATCATCATGATATCATCATCATCATCATCATCATCATGATATCATCATCATCATCATATCATCATCATCATCATCATCATGATAGCATCATCATCATCATCATCATGATATCATCATCATCTCATCAAGATATCATCATCATCATCATCATCATCATCATCATCATCTCATCATCATCTCATCATGATATCATCATCATCATCTCATCATGATATCATCATCATCATGATATCATCATCATCATCATCATCATGATATCATCATCATCATCATCATGATATCATCATCATCATCTCATCATGATATCATCATCATCATCATCATCATCATGATATCATCATCATCATCATGATATCAATATCATCATCATGATATCATCATCATCATCATGATATCATCATCATCATGATATCATCATCATCATCATCATCATCATGATATCATCATCATCATCATCATCATCATGATATCATCTTCATCATCATCATGATATCATCTTCATCATCATCATGATATCATCATCATCATCATCATGATATCATAATCATCATCATCTCATCATGATATCATCATCATCATCATCATGATATCATCATCATCATCATCATGATATCAACATCATCATCATCATCATGATATCATCATCATCATCATCATCATCATCTCATCATGATATCATCATCATCATCATCTCATCATGATATCATCATCATCATCATCATCATCATGATATCATCATCATCATCATCATCATGATATCATCATCATCATCATGATATCATCATCATCATCATCATGATATCATCATCATCATGATAGCATCATCATCATCATCATCATGATAGCATCATCATCATCATCATCATGATAGCATCATCATCATCATCATCATGATATCATCATCATCATCATCATGATATCATCATCATCATCATCATGATATCATCATCATCATGATATCATCATCATCATGATATCATCATCATCATCATGATATCATCATCATCATCATCATGATATCATCATCATCATCATGATATCATCATCATCATCATCATGATATCATCATCATCATCATCATCATGATAGCATCATCATCATCATCATCATGATAGCATCATCATCATCATCATCATGATAGCATCATCATCATCATCATCATGATATCATCATCATCATCATCATCATCATGATATCATCATCATCATCATCATCATGATATCATCATCATCATCATCATCATGATATCATCATCATCATCATCATCATGATATCATCATCATCATCATCATCATGATATCATCATCATCATCATCATCATCATGATATCATCATCATCATCATCATCATCATGATATCATCATCATCATCATATCATCATCATCATCATCATCATGATAGCATCATCATCATCATCATGATATCATCATCATCATCATCATCATCATGATATCATCATCATCATCATCATCATGATATCATCATCATCATCATCATCATGATATCATCATCATCATCATCATCATGATATCATCATCATCATCATCATCATGATATCATCATCATCATCATCATCATCATGATATCATCATCATCATCATCATCATCATGATATCATCATCATCATCATATCATCATCATCATCATCATCATGATAGCATCATCCTCATCATCATCATGATATCATCATCATCTCATCAAGATATCATCATCATCATCATCATCATCATCATCTCATCATCATCTCATCATGATATCATCATCATCATCTCATCATGATATCATCATCATCATGATATCATCATCATCATCATCATCATGATATCATCATCATCATCATCATGATATCATCATCATCATCTCATCATGATATCATCATCATCATCATCATCATCATGATATCATCATCATCATCATGATATCAATATCATCATCATGATATCATCATCATCATCATGATATCATCATCATCATGATATCATCATCATCATCATCATCATCATGATATCATCATCATCATCATCATCATCATGATATCATCTTCATCATCATCATGATATCATCTTCATCATCATCATGATATCATCATCATCATCATCATGATATCATAATCATCATCATCTCATCATGATATCATCATCATCATCATCATGATATCATCATCATCATCATCATGATATCAACATC
Organism: Pelodytes ibericus; assembly: GCA_036172795.1. NCBI lineage: Eukaryota > Metazoa > Chordata > Amphibia > Anura > Pelodytidae > Pelodytes > Pelodytes ibericus. Next base: position 713,869 of record JAYKOZ010000084.1, read on the forward strand.
ATCATCATCATCATGATATCATCATCATCATCATCATCATCATCTCATCATGATATCATCATCATCATCATCTCATCATGATATCATCATCATCATCATCATCATCATGATATCATCATCATCATCATCATCATGATATCATCATCATCATCATGATATCATCATCATCATCATCATGATATCATCATCATCATGATAGCATCATCATCATCATCATCATGATAGCATCATCATCATCATCATCATGATATCATCATCATCATCATCATGATATCATCATCATCATCATCATGATATCATCATCATCATCATCATGATATCATCATCATCATGATATCATCATCATCATCATCATCATCATGATATCATCATCATCATCATCATCATGATATCATCATCATCATTATATCATCATCATCATCATCATCATGATAGCATCATCCTCATCATCATCATGATATCATCATCATCTCATCAAGATATCATCATCATCATCTCATCAAGATATCATCATCATCATCATCATCATCATCTCATCATCATCTCATCATGATATCATCATCATCATCTCATCATGATATCATCATCATCATGATATCATCATCATCTCATCATCATCTCATCATGATATCATCATCATCATGATATCATCATCATCATCTCATCATGATATCATCATGATATCATCATCATCATCATGATATCATCATCATCATCATGATATCATCATCATCATCATGATATCATCATCATCATGATATCATCATCATCATCATCATCATGATATCATCATCATCATCATCATCATCATCATGATATCATCTTCATCATCATCATGATATCATCATCATCATCATCATGATATCATCATCATCATCATCATCATCATGATATCATCATCATCATGATATCATCATCATCATGATATCATCATCATCATCATCATCATCATGATAGCATCATCATCATCATCATCATCATGATAGCATCATCATCATCATCATCATGATAGCATCATCATCATCATCATCATCATGATAGCATCATCATCATCATCATCATGATAGCATCATCATCATCATCATCATCATGATATCATCATCATCATGATAGCATCATCATCATCATCATCATGATAGCATCATCATCATCATCATCATGATAGCATCATCATCATCATCATCATGATATCATCATCATCATCATCATGATATCATCATCATCATCATCATGATATCATCATCATCATCATCATCATCATGATATCATCATCATCATCATATCATCATCATCATCATGATAGCATCATCATCATCATCATCATCATGATATCATCATCATCATCATCATGATATCATCATCATCATCATGATATCATCATCATCATCATGATATCATCATCATCATGATATCATCATCATCATGATATCATCATCATCATCATGATATCATCATCATCATCATCTCATCAAGATATCATCATCACCATCTCATCAAGATATCATCATCATCATCATCATCATCTCATCATGATATCATCATCATCATGATATCATCATCATCATCTCATCATGATATCATCATCATCATGATATCATCATCATCATCATCATCATCATGATATCATCATCATCATCATCATCATGATATCATCATCATCATCTCATCATGATATCATCATCATCATCTCATCATGATATCATCATCATCATCTCATCATCATCATCATCATCATGATATCATCATCATCATCATGATATCATCATCATCATGATATCATCATCATCATCATCATCATCATATCATCATCATCATCATCATCATCATCATCATCATCATGATATCATCTTCATCATCATCATGATATCATCATCATCATCATCATCATGATATCATCATCATCATCATGATATCATCATCATGATATCATCATCATCATCATCATCATCATGATATCATCATCATCATGATATCATCATCATCATGATATCATCATCATCATCATCTCATCAAGATATCATCATCATCTCATCAAGATATCATCATCATCATCATCATCATGATATCATCATCATCATGATATCATCATCATCATCATCATCATCATGATATCATCATCATCATCATCATCATGATATCATCATCATCATCATCATCATGATATCATCATCATCATCATCATCATCATGATATCATCATCATCATCATATCATCATATCATCATCATCATGATAGCATCATCCTCATCATCATCATGATATCATCATCATCTCATCATGATATCATCATCATCATCATCATGATATCATCATCATCATCATGATATCAATATCATCATCATGATATCATCATCATCATGATATCATCATCATCATCATGATATCATCATCATCATCATGATATCATCATCATCATCATCATCATGATATCATCTTCATCATCATCATGATATCATCTTCATCATCATCATGATATCATCATCATCTCATCATGATATCATCTTCATCATCATCATCATGATATCATCATCATCATGATAGCATCATCATCATCATCATCATGATAGCATCATCATCATCATCATCATGATATCATCATCATCATCATCATGATATCATCATCATCATCATCATCATGATATCATCATCATCATGATATCATCATCATCATGATATCATCATCATCATCATCATCATCATCATGATATCATCATCATCATGATATCATCATCATCATCATCATCATCATCATCATCATGATAGCATCATCATCATCATCATCATGATAGCATCATCATCATCATCATCATGATAGCATCATCATCATCATGATAGCATCATCATCATCATGATAGCATCATCATCATCATCATCATCATCATCATCATCATGATAGCATCATCATCATCATGATAGCATCATCATCATCATCATCATGATAGCATCATCATCATCATCATCATCATCATGATAGCATCATCATCATCATCATCATGATAGCATCATCATCATCATCATCATGATATCATCATCATCATCATCATGATATCATCATCATCATGATATCATCATCATCATCATCATCTCATCATGATATCATCATCATCATCATCATGATATCATCATCATCATCATGATATCATCATCATCATCATCATCATGATATCATCATCATCATCATGATATCATCATCATCATCATCATCATGATATCATCATCATGATATCATCATCATCATCATCATGATATCATCATCATCATGATATCATCATCATCATGATATCATCATCATCATCATCATATCATCATCATCATCATCATCATCATGATATCATCATCATCATCATCATCATGATATCATCATCATCATCATCATCATGATATCATCATCATCATCATCATCATCATCATGATATCATCATCATCATCATATCATCATCATCATCATGATAGCATCATCATCATCATCATCATCATGATATCATCATCATCATCATCATCATCATGATATCATCATCATCATCATGATATCATCATCATCATCATGATATCATCATCATCATCATGATATCATCATCATCATCATGATATCATCATCATCATCATGACATCATCATCATCATCATGATATCATCATCATCATCATGATATCATCATCATCATCATCATCATGATATCATCATCATCATCATCATGATATCATCATCATCATCATCATCATGATATCATCATCATCATCATCATGATATCATCATCATCATCATCATCATCATCATGATATCATCATCATCATCATCATTATCATGATATCATCATCATCATCATCATCATCATCATGATATCATCATCATCATCATCATCATCATGATATCATCATCATCATCATCATCATCATGATATCATCATCATCATCATCATCATGATATCATCATCATCATCATCATCATCATCATCATCATGATATCATCATCATCATCATCATCATGATATCATCATCATCATCATCATCATGATATCATCATCATCATGATATCATCATCATCATCATCATCATCATCATGATATCATCATCATCATCATCATCATCATCATCATGATATCATCATCATCATCATCATCATGATATCATCATCATCATCATCATCATCATCTCATCATGATATCATCATCATCATCATCATGATATCATCATCATCATCATGATATCATCATCATCATCATCATCATGATATCATCATCATCATCATGATATCATCATCATCATCATCATCATGATATCATCATCATGATATCATCATCATCATCATCATGATATCATCATCATCATGATATCATCATCATCATGATATCATCATCATCATCATCATCATATCATCATCATCATCATCATCATGATATCATCATCATCATCATCATCATGATATCATCATCATCATCATCATCATGATATCAATATCATCATCATGATATCATCATCATCATCATGATATCATCATCATCATGATATCATCATCATCATCATCATCATGATATCATCATCATCATCATCATGATATCATCTTCATCATCATCATGATATCATCTTCATCATCATCATGATATCATCATCATCATCATCATGATATCATCTTCATCATCATCTCATCATGATATCATCATCATCATCATCATGATATCATCATCATCATGATATCATCATCATCATGATAGCATCATCATCATCATCATCATGATAGCATCATCATCATCATCATCATGATAGCATCATCATCATCATCATCATGATAGCATCATCATCATCATCATCATGATATCATCATCATCATCATCATCATGATAGCATCATCATCATCATCATCATGATAGCATCATCATCATCATCATCATGATAGCATCATCATCATCATCATCATGATATCATCATCATCATCATCATCATCATGATATCATCATCATCATCATCATCATCATGATATCATCATCATCATCATCATCATGATATCATCATCATCATCATCATCATGATATCATCATCATCATCATCATCATGATATCATCATCATCATCATCATCATGATATCATCATCATCATCATCATCATCATCATGATATCATCATCATCATCATCATCATCATCATGATATCATCATCATCATCATATCATCATCATCATCATCATCATGATAGCATCATCATCATCATCATCATGATATCATCATCATCATCATCATCATCATGATATCATCATCATCATCATCATCATCATGATATCATCATCATCATCATCATCATGATATCATCATCATCATCATCATCATGATATCATCATCATCATCATCATCATGATATCATCATCATCATCATCATGATATCATCATCATCATCATCATCATCATGATATCATCATCATCATCATCATCATCATGATATCATCATCATCATCATATCATCATCATCATCATCATCATGATAGCATCATCCTCATCATCATCATGATATCATCATCATCTCATCAAGATATCATCATCATCATCATCATCATCATCATCTCATCATCATCTCATCATGATATCATCATCATCATCTCATCATGATATCATCATCATCATGATATCATCATCATCATCATCATCATGATATCATCATCATCATCATCATGATATCATCATCATCATCTCATCATGATATCATCATCATCATCATCATCATCATGATATCATCATCATCATCATGATATCAATATCATCATCATGATATCATCATCATCATCATGATATCATCATCATCATGATATCATCATCATCATCATCATCATGATATCATCATCATCATCATCATCATCATGATATCATCTTCATCATCATCATGATATCATCTTCATCATCATCATGATATCATCATCATCATCATCATGATATCATCATCATCATCATCTCATCATGATATCATCATCATCATCATCATCATGATATCATCATCATCATCATCATCATGATATCAACATCATCATCATCATCATGATATCATCATCATCATCATCATCATCATCATCTCATCATGATATCATCATCATCATCATCTCATCATGATATCATCATCATCATCATCATCATCATGATATCATCATCATCATCATCATGATATCATCATCATCATCATGATATCATCATCATCATCATCATGATATCATCATCATCATGATAGCATCATCATCATCATCATCATGATAGCATCATCATCATCATCATCATGATATCATCATCATCATCATCATGATATCATCATCATCATCATCATGATATCATCATCATCATCATCATGATATCATCATCATCATGATATCATCATCATCATGATATCATCATCATCATCATCATCATGATATCATCATCATCATCATCATCATGATATCATCATCATCATCATCATCATGATATCATCATCATCATCATCATCATGATATCATCATCATCATTATATCATCATCATCATCATCATCATCATGATAGCATCATCCTCATCATCATCATGATATCATCATCATCTCATCAAGATATCATCATCATCATCTCATCAAGATATCATCATCATCATCATCATCATCATCTCATCATGATATCATCATCATCATCTCATCATGATATCATCATCATCATGATATCATCATCATCTCATCATCATCTCATCATGATATTATCATCATCATGATATCATCATCATCATCTCATCATGATATCATCATCATCATCATCATCATCATGATATCATCATCATCATCATGATATCATCATCATCATCATGATATCATCATCATCATCATGATATCATCATCATCATGATATCATCATCATCATCATCATCATGATATCATCATCATCATCATCATCATCATCATCATGATATCATCTTCATCATCATCATGATATCATCATCATCATCATCATGATATCATCATCATCATCATCATCATCATCATGATATCATCATCATCATCATGATATCAATATCATCATCATGATATCATCATCATCATGATATCATCATCATCATCATGATATCATCATCATCATCATGATATCATCTTCATCATCATCATGATATCATCTTCATCATCATCATGATATCATCATCATCTCATCATGATATCATCTTCATCATCATCATCATGATATCATCATCATCATGATAGCATCATCATCATCATCATCATGATAGCATCATCATCATCATCATCATGATATCATCATCATCATCATCATGATATCATCATCATCATCATCATCATGATATCATCATCATCATGATATCATCATCATCATGATATCATCATCATCATCATCATCATCATCATGATATCATCATCATCATGATATCATCATCATCATCATCATCATCATCATCATGATAGCATCATCATCATCATCATCATGATAGCATCATCATCATCATCATCATGATAGCATCATCATCATCATGATAGCATCATCATCATCATCATCATCATCATCATCATCATGATAGCATCATCATCATCATGATAGCATCATCATCATCATCATCATGATAGCATCATCATCATCATCATCATCATGATAGCATCATCATCATCATCATCATGATAGCATCATCATCATCATCATCATGATATCATCATCATCATCATCATGATATCATCATCATCATGATATCATCATCATCATCATCATCTCATCATGATATCATCATCATCATCATCATGATATCATCATCATCATCATGATATCATCATCATCATCATCATCATGATATCATCATCATCATCATGATATCATCATCATCATCATCATCATGATATCATCATCATGATATCATCATCATCATCATCATGATATCATCATCATCATGATATCATCATCATCATGATATCATCATCATCATCATCATATCATCATCATCATCATCATCATCATGATATCATCATCATCATCATCATCATGATATCATCATCATCATCATCATCATGATATCATCATCATCATCATCATCATCATCATGATATCATCATCATCATCATATCATCATCATCATCATGATAGCATCATCATCATCATCATCATCATGATATCATCATCATCATCATCATCATCATGATATCATCATCATCATCATGATATCATCATCATCATCATGATATCATCATCATCATCATGATATCATCATCATCATCATGACATCATCATCATCATCATGATATCATCATCATCATCATCATGATATCATCATCATCATCATCATCATGATATCATCATCATCATCATCATGATATCATCATCATCATCATCATGATATCATCATCATCATCATCATGATATCATCATCATCATCATCATCATCATCATGATATCATCATCATCATCATCATTATCATGATATCATCATCATCATCATCATCATCATCATCATGATATCATCATCATCATCATCATCATCATGATATCATCATCATCATCATCATCATCATGATATCATCATCATCATCATCATCATGATATCATCATCATCATCATCATCATCATGATATCATCATCATCATCATCATCATGATATCATCATCATCATCATCATCATCATGATATCATCATCATCATGATATCATCATCATCATCATCATCATCATCATGATATCATCATCATCATCATCATCATCATCATGATATCATCATCATCATCATCATCATCATCATCATCATCATCATGATATCATCATCATCATCATCATCATGATATCATCATCATCATCATCATCATCATCTCATCATGATATCATCATCATCATCATCATGATATCATCATCATCATCATGATATCATCATCATCATCATCATCATGATATCATCATCATCATCATGATATCATCATCATCATCATCATCATGATATCATCATCATGATATCATCATCATCATGATATCATCATCATCATGATATCATCATCATCATGATATCATCATCATCATGATATCATCATCATCATCATCATCATATCATCATCATCATCATCATCATCATCATGATATCATCATCATCATCATCATCATGATATCATCATCATCATCATCATCATGATATCAATATCATCATCATGATATCATCATCATCATCATGATATCATCATCATCATGATATCATCATCATCATCATCATCATGATATCATCATCATCATCATCATGATATCATCTTCATCATCATCATGATATCATCTTCATCATCATCATGATATCATCATCATCATCATCATGATATCATCTTCATCATCATCTCATCATGATATCATCATCATCATCATCATGATATCATCATCATCATGATATCATCATCATCATGATAGCATCATCATCATCATCATCATGATAGCATCATCATCATCATCATCATGATAGCATCATCATCATCATCATCATGATAGCATCATCATCATCATCATCATGATAGCATCATCATCATCATCATCATGATATCATCATCATCATCATCATCATGATAGCATCATCATCATCATCATCATGATAGCATCATCATCATCATCATCATGATAGCATCATCATCATCATCATCATGATATCATCATCATCATCATCATCATCATGATATCATCATCATCATCATCATCATCATGATATCATCATCATCATCATCATCATGATATCATCATCATCATCATCATCATGATATCATCATCATCATCATCATCATGATATCATCATCATCATCATCATCATGATATCATCATCATCATCATCATCATCATCATGATATCATCATCATCATCATCATCATCATGATATCATCATCATCATCATATCATCATCATCATCATCATCATGATAGCATCATCATCATCATCATCATGATATCATCATCATCATCATCATCATCATGATATCATCATCATCATCATCATCATGATATCATCATCATCATGATATCATCATCATCATCATCATCATGATATCATCATCATCATCATCATCATGATATCATCATCATCATCATCATCATCATGATATCATCATCATCATCATCATCATCATGATATCATCATCATCATCATATCATCATCATCATCATCATCATGATAGCATCATCCTCATCATCATCATCATGATATCATCATCATCTCATCAAGATATCATCATCATCATCATCATCATCATCATCATCTCATCATCATCTCATCATGATATCATCATCATCATCTCATCATGATATCATCATCATCATGATATCATCATCATCATCATCATCATGATATCATCATCATCATCATCATGATATCATCATCATCATCTCATCATGATATCATCATCATCATCATCATCATCATGATATCATCATCATCATCATGATATCAATATCATCATCATGATATCATCATCATCATCATGATATCATCATCATCATGATATCATCATCATCATCATCATCATGATATCATCATCATCATCATCATCATCATGATATCATCTTCATCATCATCATGATATCATCTTCATCATCATCATGATATCATCATCATCATCATCATGATATCATCATCATCATCATCTCATCATGATATCATCATCATCATCATCATGATATCATCATCATCATCATCATCATGATATCAACATCATCATCATCATCATGATATCATCATCATCATCATCATCATCATCATCTCATCATGATATCATCATCATCATCATCTCATCATGATATCATCATCATCATCATCATCATCATGATATCATCATCATCATCATCATGATATCATCATCATCATCATGATATCATCATCATCATCATCATGATATCATCATCATCATGATAGCATCATCATCATCATCATCATGATAGCATCATCATCATCATCATCATGATATCATCATCATCATCATGATATCATCATCATCATCATCATGATATCATCATCATCATCATCATGATATCATCATCATCATGATATCATCATCATCATGATATCATCATCATCATCATCATCATGATATCATCATCATCATCATCATCATGATATCATCATCATCATCATCATCATGATATCATCATCATCATCATCATCATGATATCATCATCATCATTATATCATCATCATCATCATCATCATCATGATAGCATCATCCTCATCATCATCATGATATCATCATCATCTCATCAAGATATCATCATCATCATCATCATCATCATCTCATCATGATATCATCATCATCATCTCATCATGATATCATCATCATCATGATATCATCATCATCTCATCATCATCTCATCATGATATCATCATCATCATGATATCATCATCATCATCTCATCATGATATCATCATCATCATCATCATCATCATGATATCATCATCATCATCATGATATCATCATCATCATCATGATATCATCATCATCATCATGATATCATCATCATCATGATATCATCATCATCATCATCATCATGATATCATCATCATCATCATCATCATCATCATCATGATATCATCTTCATCATCATCATGATATCATCTTCATCATCATCATGATATCATCATCATCATCATCATGATATCATCATCATCATCATCATCATCATGATATCATCATCATCATGATATCATCATCATCATGATATCATCATCATCATCATCATCATCATCATCATCATCATGATAGCATCATCATCATCATCATCATCATGATAGCATCATCATCATCATCATCATGATAGCATCATCATCATCATCATCATCATGATAGCATCATCATCATCATCATCATGATAGCATCATCATCATCATCATCATCATGATATCATCATCATCATGATAGCATCATCATCATCATCATCATGATAGCATCATGATATCATCATCATCATGATAGCATCATCATCATCATCATCATGATAGCATCATCATCATCATCATCATGATATCATCATCATCATCATCATGATATCATCATCATCATCATCATGATATCATCATCATCATCATCATCATGATATCATCATCATCATCATCATCATCATGATATCATCATCATCATCATATCATCATCATCATCATGATAGCATCATCATCATCATCATCATCATGATATCATCATCATCATCATCATGATATCATCATCATCATCATGATATCATCATCATCATCATGATATCATCATCATCATGATATCATCATCATCATGATATCATCATCATCATCATCATCATGATATCATCATCATCATCATCTCATCAAGATATCATCATCACCATCTCATCAAGATATCATCATCATCATCATCATCTCATCATGATATCATCATCATCATGATATCATCATCATCATCTCATCATGATATCATCATCATCATGATATCATCATCATCATCATCATCATCATCATGATATCATCATCATCATCATCATCATGATATCATCATCATCATCTCATCATGATATCATCATCATTATCTCATCATCATCATCATCATCATGATATCATCATCATCATCATCATGATATCATCATCATCATCATGATATCATCATCATCATGATATCATCATCATCATCATCATCATATCATCATCATCATCATCATCATCATCATGATATCATCTTCATCATCATCATGATATCATCATCATCATCATCATCATCATGATATCATCATCATCATCATGATATCATCATCATGATATCATCATCATGATATCATCATCATCATCATCATCATCATGATATCATCATCATCATGATATCATCATCATCATCATCTCATCAAGATATCATCATCATCTCATCAAGATATCATCATCATCATCATCATCATCATGATATCATCATCATCATCATCATCATCATGATATCATCATCATCATCATCATCATGATATCATCATCATCATCATCATCATGATATCATCATCATCATCATCATCATCATCATGATATCATCATCATCATCATATCATCATCATCATCATCATCATGATAGCATCATCCTCATCATCATCATGATATCATCATCATCTCATCATGATATCATCATCATCATCATCATGATATCATCATCATCATCATGATATCAATATCATCATCATGATATCATCATCATCATGATATCATCATCATCATCATGATATCATCATCATCATCATCATCATGATATCATCTTCATCATCATCATGATATCATCTTCATCATCATCATGATATCATCATCATCTCATCATGATATCATCTTCATCATCATCATCATGATATCATCATCATCATGATATCATCATCATCATGATAGCATCATCATCATCATCATCATGATAGCATCATCATCATCATCATCATGATATCATCATCATCATCATCATGATATCATCATCATCATCATCATCATGATATCATCATCATCATGATATCATCATCATCATGATATCATCATCATCATGATATCATCATCATCATGATATCATCATCATCATCATCATCATCATCATGATATCATCATCATCATCATCATCATCATCATCATCATGATATCATCATCATCATCATCATCATCATCATGATAGCATCATCATCATCATCATCATGATAGCATCATCATCATCATCATCATGATAGCATCATCATCATCATCATCATCATCATGATAGCATCATCATCATCATCATCATGATAGCATCATCATCATCATCATCATCATCATCATCATCATCATGATAGCATCATCATCATCATGATAGCATCATCATCATCATCATCATGATAGCATCATCATCATCATCATCATCATGATAGCATCATCATCATCATCATCATGATAGCATCATCATCATCATCATCATGATAGCATCATCATCATCATCATCATGATATCATCATCATCATCATCATGATATCATCATCATCATCATCATGATATCATCATCATCATCATCATGATATCATCATCATCATCATCATCATGATATCATCATCATCATCATATCATCATCATCATCATGATAGCATCATCATCATCATCATCATCATGATATCATCATCATCATCATCATCATGATATCATCATCATCATCATGATATCATCATCATCATCATGATATCATCATCATCATCATGATATCATCATCATCATCATGATATCATCATCATCATCATGATATCATCATCATCATCATCATGATATCATCATCATCATCATCATGATATCATCATCATCATCATCATGATATCATCATCATCATCATGATATCATCATCATCATCATCATTATCATGATATCATCATCATCATTATCATGATATCATCATCATCATCATCATCATCATCATCATCATGATATCATCATCATCATCATCATTATCATGATATCATCATCATCATCATCATCATCATCATGATATCATCATCATCATCATCATCATGATATCATCATCATCATCATCATCATCATCATCATCATCATGATATCATCATCATCATCATCATCATGATATCATCATCATCATCATCATCATCATGATATCATCATCATCATCATCATCATGATATCATCATCATCATGATATCATCATCATCATCATCATCATCATCATCATGATATCATCATCATCATCATCATCATCATCATGATATCATCATCATCATCATCATCATGATATCATCATCATCATTATCATCTCATCATGATACCATCATCATCATCATCATCTCATCATGATATCATCATCATCATCATCATGATATCATCATCATCATCATGATATCATCATCATCATCATCATCATGATATCATCATCATCATCATGATATCATCATCATCATCATCATCATGATATCATCATCATGATATCATCATCATCATCATCATGATATCATCATCATCATGATATCATCATCATCATGATATCATCATCATCATCATCATATCATCATCATCATCATCATCATCATGATATCATCATCATCATCATCATCATGATATCATCATCATCATCATCATCATGATATCAATATCATCATCATGATATCATCATCATCATCATGATATCATCATCATCATGATATCATCATCATCATCATCATCATGATATCATCATCATCATCATCATGATATCATCTTCATCATCATCATGATATCATCTTCATCATCATCATGATATCATCATCATCATCATCATGATATCATCTTCATCATCATCTCATCATGATATCATCATCATCATCATCATGATATCATCATCATCATGATATCATCATCATCATGATAGCATCATCATCATCATCATCATGATAGCATCATCATCATCATCATCATGATATCATCATCATCATCATGATAACATCATCATCATCATCATCATGATATCATCATCATCATGATATCATCATCATCATGATATCATCATCATCATGATATCATCATCATCATCATCATCATCATCATCATCATCATCATCATGATAGCATCATCATCATCATCATCATGATAGCATCATCATCATCATCATCATGATAGCATCATCATCATCATCATCATCATCATGATAGCATCATCATCATCATCATCATGATAGCATCATCATCATCATCATCATGATAGCATCATCATCATCATCATCATCATGATAGCATCATCATCATCATGATAGCATCATCATCATCATCATCATCATGATAGCATCATCATCATCATCATCATGATATCATCATCATCATCATCATGATATCATCATCATCATCATCATGATATCATCATCATCATCATCATGATATCATCATCATCATCATCATGATATCATCATCATCATCATCATGATATCATCATCATCATCATCATGATATCATCATCATCATCATCATGATATCATCATCATCATCATCATCATCATCATGATATCATCATCATCATCATATCATCATCATCATCATGATAGCATCATCATCATCATCATCATGATATCATCATCATCATCATCATCATGATATCATCATCATCATCATGATATCATCATCATCATCATGATATCATCATCATCATGATATCATCATCATCATCATCTCATCGTGATATCATCATCATGATATCATCATCATCATCATCATCATGATATCATCATCATCATCTCATCAAGATATCATCATCATCATCATCATCTCATCATCATCTCATCATCATCTCATCATGATATCATCATCATCATGATATCATCATCATCATCATCATCATGATATCATCATCATCATGATATCATCATCATCATCATCATCATGATATCATCATCATCATCTCATCATGATATCATCATCATCATCTCATCATCATCATCATCATCATGATATCATCATCATCATCATGATATCATCATCATCATCATCATATCATCATCATCATCATCATCATCATGATATCATCTTCATCATCATCATGATGTCATCATCATCATCATGATATCATCATCATCATGATATCATCATCATCATCTCATCATGATATCATCATCATGATATCATCATGATATCATCATCATGATATCATCATCATCATCATCATGATATCATCATCATCATCATCATGATATCATCATCATCATCATCATCATGATATCATCATCATCATCATCTCATCAAGATATCATCATCATCATCTCATCAAGATATCATCATCATCATCATCATCATCTCATCATCATCTCATCATGATATCATCATCATCATGATATCATCATCATCATCATCATCATCATGATATCATCATCATCATCATCATCATGATATCATCATCATCATCTCATCATGATATCATCATCATCAACTCATCATGATATCATCATCATCATCTCATCATCATCATCATCTCATCATGATATCATCATCATCATCTCATCATCATCATCATCATCATCATGATATCATCATCATCATCATGATATCATCATCATCATCATCATGATATCATCATCATCATCATGATATCATCATCATCATGATATCATCATCATCATGATATCATCATCATCATGATATCATCATCATCATCATATCATCATCATCATCATCATCATATCATCATCATCATCATCATGATATCATCTTCATCATCATCATGATATCATCATCATCATCATCATCATCATGATATCATCATCATCATCATGATATCATCATCATCATCTCATCATGATATCATCATCATGATATCATCATGATATCATCATCATGATATCATCATCATCATCATCATCATCATGATATCATCATCATCATCATCATGATATCATCATCATCATCATCATCATGATATCATCATCATCATCATCTCATCAAGATATCATCATCATCATCTCATCAAGATATCATCATCATCATCATCATCATCTCATCATCATCTCATCATGATATCATCATCATCATGATATCATCATCATCATCATCATCATCATGATATCATCATCATCATCATCATCATCATGATATCATCATCATCATCTCATCATGATATCATCATCATCATCTCATCATGATATCATCATCATCATCTCATCATGATATCATCATCATCATCTCATCATCATCATCATCATGATATCATCATCATGATATCATCATCATCATCATGATATCATCATCATCATCATGATATCATCATCATCATCATCATCATGATATCATCATCATCATCATCATCATGATATCATCATCATCATCATCATCATCATCATCATCATCATGATATCATCATCATCATCATCATGATATCATCATCATCATCATCATGATATCATCATCATCATCATCATCATGATATCATCATCATCATCATCATGATATCATCATCATCATCATCATCATGATATCATCATCATCATCATCATGATATCATCATCATCATCATCATCATCATCATGATATCATCATCATCATGATATCATCATCATCATCATGATATCATCATTATCATGATATCATCATCATCATCATCATCATCATGATATCATCATCATCATCATCATGATATCATCATCATCATCATCATGATATCATCATCATCATCATCATCATGATAGCATCATCATCATCATCATCATGATAGCATCATCATCATCATCATCATGATAGCATCATCATCATCATCATCATGATAGCATCATCATCATCATCATCATGATAGCATCATCATCATCATCATCATGATATCATCATCATCATCATCATCATCATGATATCATCATCATCATCTCATCAAAATATCATCATCATCATCATCATCATCTCATCATGATATCATCATCATCATCATCATCATCATCTCATCATGATATCATCATCATCATCATGATATCATCATCATCATCATCATCATCATCATGATATCATCATCATCATCATCATCATGATATCATCATCATCATGATATCATCATCATCATCATCATCATCATCTCATCATGATACCATCATCATCATCATCATCTCATCATGATATCATCATCATCATCATCATGATATCATCATCATCATCATGATTTCATCATCATCATCATCATCATGATATCATCATCATCATCATGATATCATCATCATCATCATCATCATGATATCATCATCATGATATCATCATCATCATCATCATGATATCATCATCATCATGATATCATCATCATCATGATATCATCATCATCATCATCATATCATCATCATCATCATCATCATCATGATATCATCATCATCATCATGATATCATCATCATCATCATCATCATGATATCAATATCATCATCATGATATCATCATCATCATCATGATATCATCATCATCATGATATCATCATCATCATCATCATCATGATATCATCATCATCATCATCATGATATCATCTTCATCATCATCATGATATCATCTTCATCATCATCATGATATCATCATCATCATCATCATGATATCATCTTCATCATCATCTCATCATGATATCATCATCATCATCATCATGATATCATCATCATCATGATATCATCATCATCATGATAGCATCATCATCATCATCATCATGATAGCATCATCATCATCATCATCATGATAGCATCATCATCATCATCATCATGATAGCATCATCATCATCATCATCATGATAGCATCATCATCATCATCATCATGATATCATCATCATCATCATCATCATCATGATAGCATCATCATCATCATCATCATGATAGCATCATCATCATCATCATCATGATAGCATCATCATCATCATCATCATGATATCATCATCATCATCATCATCATCATGATATCATCATCATCATCATCATCATGATATCATCATCATCATCATCATCATGATATCATCATCATCATCATCATCATGATATCATCATCATCATCATCATCATGATATCATCATCATCATCATCATCATCATGATATCATCATCATCATCATCATCATCATGATATCATCATCATCATCATATCATCATCATCATCATCATCATGATAGCATCATCATCATCATCATCATGATATCATCATCATCATCATCATCATGATATCATCATCATCATCATCATCATCATGATATCATCATCATCATCATCATCATGATATCATCATCATCATCATCATCATGATATCATCATCATCATCATCATCATGATATCATCATCATCATCATCATCATCATGATATCATCATCATCATCATATCATCATCATCATCATCATCATGATAGCATCATCCTCATCATCATCATGATATCATCATCATCTCATCAAGATATCATCATCATCATCATCATCATCATCATCTCATCATCATCTCATCATGATATCATCATCATCATCTCATCATGATATCATCATCATCATGATATCATCATCATCATCATGATATCATCATCATCATCATCATGATATCATCATCATCATCTCATCATGATATCATCATCATCATCATGATATCATCATCATCATCATCATGATATCATCATCATCATCTCATCATGATATCATCATCATCATCATCATCATCATCATGATATCATCATCATCATCATGATATCAATATCATCATCATGATATCATCATCATCATCATGATATCATCATCATCATCATGATATCATCATCATCATCATCATCATGATATCATCATCATCATCATCATCATCATGATATCATCTTCATCATCATCATGATATCATCTTCATCATCATCATGATATCATCATCATCATCATCATGATATCATCATCATCATCATCTCATCATGATATCATCATCATCATCATCATGATATCATCATCATCATCATCATGATATCAACATCATCATCATGATATCATCATCATCATCATCATCATCATCTCATCATGATATCATCATCATCATCATCTCATCATGATATCATCATCATCATCATCATCATGATATCATCATCATCATCATCATCATGATATCATCATCATCATCATGATATCATCATCATCATCATCATCATGATATCATCATCATCATGATAGCATCATCATCATCATCATCATGATAGCATCATCATCATCATCATCATGATATCATCATCATCATCATGATGATATCATCATCATCATCATCATGATATCATCATCATCATCATCATGATATCATCATCATCATGATATCATCATCATCATGATATCATCCTCATCATCATCATCATGATATCATCATCATCATCATCATCATCATCATGATATCATCATCATCATCATCATCATGATATCATCATCATCATTATATCATCATCATCATCATCATCATCATGATAGCATCATCCTCATCATCATCATGATATCATCATCATCTCATCAAGATATCATCATCATCATCTCATCAAGATATCATCATCATCATCATCATCATCATCTCATCATCATCTCATCATGATATCATCATCATCATCTCATCATGATATCATCATCATCATGATATCATCATCATCTCATCATCATCTCATCATGATATCATCATCATCATGATATCATCATCATCATCTCATCATGATATCATCATCATCATCATCATCATCATCATCATCATGATATCATCATCATCATCATGATATCATCATCATCATCATGATATCATCATCATCATGATATCATCATCATCATCATCATCATGATATCATCATCATCATCATCATCATCATCATGATATCATCTTCATCATCATCATGATATCATCATCATCATCATCATGATATCATCATCATCATCATCATCATCATGATATCATCATCATCATGATATCATCATCATCATGATATCATCATCATCATGATATCATCATCATCATCATCATCATCATCATGATAGCATCATCATCATCATCATCATCATCATGATAGCATCATCATCATCATCATCATGATAGCATCATCATCATCATCATCATCATGATAGCATCATCATCATCATCATCATGATAGCATCATCATCATCATCATCATCATGATATCATCATCATCATGATAGCATCATCATCATCATCATCATGATAGCATCATCATCATCATCATCATGATATCATCATCATCATCATCATGATATCATCATCATCATCATCATGATATCATCATCATCATCATCATGATATCATCATCATCATCATCATCATCATGATATCATCATCATCATCATATCATCATCATCATCATGATAGCATCATCATCATCATCATCATCATGATATCATCATCATCATCATCATGATATCATCATCATCATCATGATATCATCATCATCATCATGATATCATCATCATCATGATATCATCATCATCATGATATCATCATCATCATCATCATCATGATATCATCATCATCATCATCTCATCAAGATATCATCATCACCATCTCATCAAGATATCATCATCATCATCATCATCATCTCATCATGATATCATCATCATCATGATATCATCATCATCATCTCATCATGATATCATCATCATCATGATATCATCATCATCATCATCATCATCATCATGATATCATCATCATCATCATCATGATATCATCATCATCATCTCATCATGATATCATCATCATCATCTCATCATCATCATCATCATCATGATATCATCATCATCATCATCATGATATCATCATCATCATCATGATATCATCATCATCATGATATCATCATCATGATATCATCATCATATCATCATCATCATCATCATCATCATCATGATATCATCTTCATCATCATCATGATATCATCATCATCATCATCATCATCATGATATCATCATCATCATCATGATATCATCATCATGATATCATCATCATCATCATCATCATCATGATATCATCATCATCATGATATCATCATCATCATGATATCATCATCATCATCATCTCATCAAGATATCATCATCATCTCATCAAGATATCATCATCATCATCATCATCATCATGATATCATCATCATCATGATATCATCATCATCATGATATCATCATCATCATCATCATCATGATATCATCATCATCATCATCATCATGATATCATCATCATCATCATCATCATGATATCATCATCATCATCATGATATCATCATCATCATCATCATGATATCATCATCATCATCATATCATCATCATCATCATCATCATGATAGCATCATCCTCATCATCATCATGATATCATCATCATCTCATCATGATATCATCATCATCATCATCATGATATCATCATCATCATCATGATATCAATATCATCATCATGATATCATCATCATCATGATATCATCATCATCATCATGATATCATCATCATCATCATCATCATGATATCATCTTCATCATCATCATGATATCATCTTCATCATCATCATGATATCATCATCATCTCATCATGATATCATCTTCATCATCATCATCATGATATCATCATCATCATGATATCATCATCATCATGATAGCATCATCATCATCATCATCATGATAGCATCATCATCATCATCATCATGATATCATCATCATCATCATCATGATATCATCATCATCATCATCATCATGATATCATCATCATCATGATATCATCATCATCATGATATCATCATCATCATCATCATCATGATATCATCATCATCATCATCATCATCATCATGATATCATCATCATCATCATCATCATCATGATATCATCATCATCATCATCATCATGATATCATCATCATCATCATCATCATCATGATAGCATCATCATCATCATCATCATCATCATGATAGCATCATCATCATCATCATCATCATGATAGCATCATCATCATCATCATCATGATAGCATCATCATCATCATCATCATCATGATAGCATCATCATCATCATCATCATGATAGCATCATCATCATCATCATCATCATCATCATCATCATCATCATCATGATAGCATCATCATCATCATGATAGCATCATCATCATCATCATCATGATAGCATCATCATCATCATCATCATCATGATAGCATCATCATCATCATCATCATGATAGCATCATCATCATCATCATGATATCATCATCATCATCATCATGATATCATCATCATCATCATCATGATATCATCATCATCATCATCATGATATCATCATCATCATCATCATCATCATCATGATATCATCATCATCATCATATCATCATCATCATCATGATAGCATCATCATCATCATCATCATGATAGCATCATCATCATCATCATGATATCATCATCATCATCATCATGATATCATCATCATCATCATCATGATATCATCATCATCATCATCATGATATCATCATCATCATCATCATCATCATCATGATATCATCATCATCATCATATCATCATCATCATCATGATAGCATCATCATCATCATCATCATCATCATGATATCATCATCATCATCATCATCATGATATCATCATCATCATCATGATATCATCATCATCATCATGATATCATCATCATCATCATGATATCATCATCATCATCATGATATCATCATCATCATCATGATATCATCATCATCATCATCATGATATCATCATCATCATCATCATCATCATGATATCATCATCATCATCATCATGATATCATCATCATCATCATCATCATCATCATGATATCATCATCATCATCATCATTATCATGATATCATCATCATCATCATCATGATATCATCATCATCATCATCATTATCATGATATCATCATCATCATCATCATCATCATGATATCATCATCATCATCATCATCATCATGATATCATCATCATCATCATCATCATCATCATCATCATGATATCATCATCATCATCATCATCATGATATCATCATCATCATCATCATCATCATGATATCATCATCATCATGATATCATCATCATCATCATCATCATCATCATGATATCATCATCATCATCATCATCATCATCATGATATCATCATCATCATCATCATCATGATATCATCATCATCATCATCATCTCATCATGATACCATCATCATCATCATCATCTCATCATGATATCATCATCATCATCATCATGATATCATCATCATCATCATGATATCATCATCATCATCATCATCATGATATCATCATCATCATCATGATATCATCATCATCATCATCATCATGATATCATCATCATGATATCATCATCATCATCATCATGATATCATCATCATCATGATATCATCATCATCATGATATCATCATCATCATCATCATCATATCATCATCATCATCATCATCATCATGATATCATCATCATCATCATCATCATGATATCATCATCATCATCATCATCATGATATCAATATCATCATCATGATATCATCATCATCATCATGATATCATCATCATCATGATATCATCATCATCATCATCATCATGATATCATCATCATCATCATCATGATATCATCTTCATCATCATCATGATATCATCTTCATCATCATCATGATATCATCATCATCATCATCATGATATCATCTTCATCATCATCTCATCATGATATCATCATCATCATCATCATGATATCATCATCATCATGATATCATCATCATCATGATAGCATCATCATCATCATCATCATGATAGCATCATCATCATCATCATCATGATATCATCATCATCATCATCATGATATCATCATCATCATCATCATCATGATATCATCATCATCATGATATCATCATCATCATGATATCATCATCATCATGATATCATCATCATCATCATCATCATCATCATGATATCATCATCATCATCATCATCATCATCATCATCATCATCATCATCATCATCATCATCATCATCATGATAGCATCATCATCATCATCATCATGATAGCATCATCATCATCATCATCATGATAGCATCATCATCATCATCATCATGATAGCATCATCATCATCATCATCATCATGATAGCATCATCATCATCATGATAGCATCATCATCATCATCATCATCATGATAGCATCATCATCATCATCATCATGATATCATCATCATCATCATCATGATATCATCATCATCATCATCATGATATCATCATCATCATCATCATGATATCATCATCATCATCATCATGATATCATCATCATCATCATCATGATATCATCATCATCATCATCATGATATCATCATCATCATCATCATCATGATATCATCATCATCATCATATCATCATCATCATCATGATAGCATCATCATCATCATCATCATGATATCATCATCATCATCATCATCATGATATCATCATCATCATCATGATATCATCATCATCATGATATCATCATCATCATCATCTCATCATGATATCATCATCATGATATCATCATCATCATCATCATCATGATATCATCATCATCATCTCATCAAGATATCATCATCATCATCATCATCTCATCATCATCTCATCATCATCTCATCATGATATCATCATCATCATGATATCATCATCATCATCATCATCATCATGATATCATCATCATCATGATATCATCATCATCATCATCATCATGATATCATCATCATCATCTCATCATGATATCATCATCATCATCTCATCATCATCATCATCATCATGATATCATCATCATCATCATGATATCATCATCATCATCATGATATCATCATCATCATGATATCATCATCATCATGATATCATCATCATCATCATCATCATCATATCATCATCATCATCATCATCATCATCATGATATCATCTTCATCATCATCATGATGTCATCATCATCATCATGATATCATCATCATCATGATATCATCATCATCATCTCATCATGATATCATCATCATGATATCATCATGATATCATCATCATGATATCATCATCATCATCATCATGATATCATCATCATCATCATCATGATATCATCATCATCATCATCATCATCATGATATCATCATCATCATCATCTCATCAAGATATCATCATCATCATCTCATCAAGATATCATCATCATCATCATCATCATCATCATCTCATCATCATCTCATCATGATATCATCATCATCATGATATCATCATCATCATCATCATCATCATGATATCATCATCATCATCATCATCATGATATCATCATCATCATCTCATCATGATATCATCATCATCAACTCATCATGATATCATCATCATCATCTCATCATCATCATCATCTCATCATGATATCATCATCATCATCATGATATCATCATCATCATCATGATATCATCATCATCATCTCATCATGATATCATCATCATCATCATCATCATGATATCATCATCATCATCATCATGATATCATCATCATCATCATGATATCAATATCATCATCATGATATCATCATCATCATCATGATATCATCATCATCATGATATCATCATCATCATCATCATCATGATATCATCATCATCATCATCATCATCATGATATCATCATCATCATCATCATCATCATCATCATCATCATGATATCATCATCATCATCATCATGATATCATCATCATCATCATCATCATGATATCATCATCATCATCATCTCATCAAGATATCATCATCATCATCTCATCAAGATATCATCATCATCATCATCATCATCTCATCATCATCTCATCATGATATCATCATCATCATGATATCATCATCATCATCATCATCATCATCATCTCATCATCATCTCATCATGATATCATCATCATCATGATATCATCATCATCATCATCATCATCATGATATCATCATCATCATCATCATCATGATATCATCATCATCATCTCATCATGATATCATCATCATCAACTCATCATGATATCATCATCATCATCTCATCATCATCATCATCTCATCATGATATCATCATCATCATCATGATATCATCATCATCATCATGATATCATCATCATCATCTCATCATGATATCATCATCATCATCATCATCATGATATCATCATCATCATCATCATGATATCATCATCATCATCATGATATCAATATCATCATCATGATATCATCATCATCATCATGATATCATCATCATCATGATATCATCATCATCATCATCATCATGATATCATCATCATCATCATCATCATCATGATATCATCATCATCATCATCATCATGATATCATCATCATCATCATCATCATCATCATCATCATCATGATATCATCATCATCATCATCATGATATCATCATCATCATCATCATCATGATATCATCATCATCATCATCTCATCAAGATATCATCATCATCATCTCATCAAGATATCATCATCATCATCATCATCATCTCATCATCATCTCATCATGATATCATCATCATCATGATATCATCATCATCATCATCATCATCATCATGATATCATCATCATCATCATCATCATCATGATATCATCATCATCATCTCATCATGATATCATCATCATCATCTCATCATGATATCATCATCATCATCTCATCATCATCATCATCATGATATCATCATCATGATATCATCATCATCATCATGATATCATCATCATCATCATGATATCATCATCATCATCATCATCATGATATCATCATCATCATCATCATCATGATATCATCATCATCATCATCATCATGATATCATCATCATCATCATCATGATATCATCATCATCATCATCATGATATCATCATCATCATCATCATCATGATATCATCATCATCATCATCATGATATCATCATCATCATCATCATCATGATATCATCATCATCATCATCATGATATCATCATCATCATCATCATCATCATCATGATATCATCATCATCATGATATCATCATCATCATCATGATATCATCATTATCATGATATCATCATCATCATCATCATCATGATATCATCATCATCATCATCATGATATCATCATCATCATGATATCATCATCATCATCATCATCATGATAGCATCATCATCATCATCATCATGATAGCATCATCATCATCATCATCATGATAGCATCATCATCATCATCATCATGATAGCATCATCATCATCATCATCATGATAGCATCATCATCATCATCATCATGATATCATCATCATCATCATCATCATCATGATATCATCATCATCATCTCATCAAAATATCATCATCATCATCATCATCATCATCTCATCATGATATCATCATCATCATCATCATCATCATCTCATCATGATATCATCATCATCATCATGATATCATCATCATCATCATGATATCATCATCATCATCATGATATCATCATCATCATCATCATCATGATATCATCATCATCATCATCATCATGATATCATCATCATCATCATCATCATGATATCATCATCATCATCATCATGATATCATCATCATCATCATCATGATATCATCATCATCATCATCATCATGATATCATCATCATCATCATCATGATATCATCATCATCATCATCATCATGATATCATCATCATCATCATCATGATATCATCATCATCATCATCATCATCATCATGATATCATCATCATCATCATCATGATATCATCATCATCATCATCATCATCATGATATCATCATCATCATCATCATCATCATCATGATATCATCATCATCATGATATCATCATCATCATCATCATCATGATATCATCATCATCATCATCATGATATCATCATCATCATCATCATGATATCATCATCATCATCATGATAGCATCATCATCATCATCATCATGATAGCATCATCATCATCATCATCATGATAGCATCATCATCATCATCATCATGATATCATCATCATCATCATCATCATCATCATGATATCATCATCATCATCATCATGATATCATCATCATCATCATCATGATATCATCATCATCATCATCATCATGATATCATCATCATCATCATCATCATGATATCATCATCATCATCATCATGATATCATCATCATCATGATATCATCATCATCATGATATCATCATCATCATGATATCATCATCATCATGATATCATCATCATCATGATATCATCATCATCATCATCATCATCATGATATCATCATCATCATCATCATCATGATATCATCATCATCATGATATCATCATCATCATCATCATCATCATGATATCATCATCATCATCATCATGATATCATCATCATCATCATGATATCATCATCATCATCATGATATCATCATCATCATGATATCATCATCATCATCATGATATCATCATCATCATGATATCATCATCATCATCATGATATCATCATCTTCATCATCATCATGATATCATCATCATCATCATCATGATATCATCATCATTATCATCATGATATCATCATCATCATCATCATGATATCATCATCATCATCTCATCATGATATCATCATCATGATATCATCATGATATCATCATCATGATATCATCATCATGATATCATCATCATCATCATCATCATCATCATGATATCATCATCATCATCATCATCATGATATCATCATCATCATCATCATGATATCATCATCATCATCATCTCATCAATATATCATCATCATCATCTCATCAAGATATCATCATCATCATCATCATCATCATCTCATCATGATATCATCATCATCATCTCATCATGATATCATCATCATCATGATATCATCATCATCATCATCATCATCATGATATCATCATCATCATCATCATCATCATCATCATGATATCATCATCATCATCTCATCATGATATCATCATCATCATCATCATCATCATGATATCATCATCATCATCATCATGATATCATCATCATCATCATCATGATATCATCATCATCATCATGATATCATCATCATCATCATCATGATATCATCATCATCATCATCATGATATCATCATCATCATCATCATCATCATCATGATAGCATCATCATCATCATCATCATGATAGCATCATCATCATCATCATCATGATAGCATCATCATCATCATCATCATGATATCATCATCATCATCATCATCATCATGATATCATCATCATCATCATCATCATGATATCATCATCATCATCATCATCATGATATCATCATCATCATCATCATCATCATGATATCATCATCATCATCATCATCATCATGATATCATCATCATCATCATATCATCATCATCATCATCATCATGATAGCATCATCCTCATCATCATCATGATATCATCATCATCTCATCAAGATATCATCATCATCATCTCATCAAGATATCATCATCATCATCATCATCATCATCATCATCTCATCATCATCTCATCATGATATCATCATCATCATCTCATCATGATATCATCATCATCATGATATCATCATCATCATCATGATATCATCATCATCATCATCATGATATCATCATCATCATCTCATCATGATATCATCATCATCATCATCATCATCATGATATCATCATCATCATCATCATGATATCAATATCATCATCATGATATCATCATCATCATCATGATATCATCATCATCATGATATCATCATCATCATCATCATCATGATATCATCATCATCATCATCATGATATCATCTTCATCATCATCATGATATCATCTTCATCATCATCATGATATCATCATCATCATGATATCATCATCATCATCATCATCTCATCATGATATCATCATCATCATCATCATGATATCATCATCATCATCATCATCATCATCTCATCATCATCATCATCATCATGATATCATCATCATCATCATCATCATGATATCATCATCTCATCATGATATCATCATCATCATCATCATCATCATGATATCATCATCATCATCATCATCATGATATCATCATCATCATCATCATGATATCATCATCATCATCATCATGATATCATCATCATCATGATAGCATCATCATCATCATCATCATGATAGCATCATCATCATCATCATCATGATATCATCATCATCATCATCATGATATCATCATCATCATCATCATGATATCATCATCATCATCATCATCATCATGATATCATCATCATCATGATATCATCATCATCATGATATCATCATCATCATCATCATCATGATATCATCATCATCATCATCATCATGATATCATCATCATCATCATCATCATCATGATATCATCATCATCATCATCATGATATCATCATCATCATTATATCATCATCATCATCATCATCATGATAGCATCATCCTCATCATCATCATGATATCATCATCATCTCATCAAGATATCATCATCATCATCTCATTAAGATATCATCATCATCATCATCATCATCATCATCTCATCATCATCTCATCATGATATCATCATCATCATCTCATCATGATATCATCATCATCATGATATCATCATCATCATCATCATCATGATATCATCATCATCATCATCATCATCATCATGATATCATCATCATCATCTCATCATGATATCATCATCATCATCATCATCATCATCATGATATCATCATCATCATCATGATATCAATATCATCATCATGATATCATCATCATCATCATGATATCATCATCATCATCATGATATCATCATCATCATGATATCATCATCATCATCATCATGATATCATCATCATCATCATCATCATCATGATATCATCTTCATCATCATCATGATATCATCATCATCATCATGATATCATCATCATCATCATCATCATCATCATGATATCATCATCATCATGATATCATCATCATCATGATATCATCATCATCATCATCATCATCATCATGATAGCATCATCATCATCATCATCATCATGATAGCATCATCATCATCATCATCATGATAGCATCATCATCATCATCATCATGATAGCATCATCATGATAGCATCATCATCATCATCATGATATCATCATCATCATGATAGCATCATCATCATCATCATCATGATAGCATCATCATCATCATCATCATGATATCATCATCATCATCATCATGATATCATCATCATCATCATCATGATATCATCATCATCATCATCATGATATCATCATCATCATCATCATGATATCATCATCATCATCATCATGATATCATCATCATCATCATCATCATCATCATGATATCATCATCATCATCATATCATCATCATCATCATGATAGCATCATCATCATCATCATCATCATGATATCATCATCATCATCATCATCATGATATCATCATCATCATCATGATATCATCATCATCATCATGATATCATCATCATCATGATATCATCATATCATCATCATCATCATGATAGCATCATCATCATCATCATCATCATGATATCATCATCATCATCATCATCATGATATCATCATCATCATCATGATATCATCATCATCATCATGATATCATCATCATCATCATGATATCATCATCATCATGATATCATCATCATCATGATATCATCATCATCATCATGATATCATCATTATCATGATATCATCATCATCATCATCATCATGATATCATCATCATCATCATCATGATATCATCATCATCATCATCATGATATCATCATCATCATCATCATCATGATAGCATCATCATCATCATCATCATGATAGCATCATCATCATCATCATCATGATAGCATCATCATCATCATCATCATGATAGCATCATCATCATCATCATCATGATAGCATCATCATCATCATCATCATGATATCATCATCATCATCATCATCATCATGATATCATCATCATCATCTCATCAAAATATCATCATCATCATCATCATCATCATCTCATCATGATATCATCATCATCATCATCATCATCATCTCATCATGATATCATCATCATCATCATGATATCATCATCATCATCATGATATCATCATCATCATCATGATATCATCATCATCATCATCATCATGATATCATCATCATCATCATCATCATGATATCATCATCATCATCATCATCATGATATCATCATCATCATCATCATGATATCATCATCATCATCATCATGATATCATCATCATCATCATCATCATGATATCATCATCATCATCATCATGATATCATCATCATCATCATCATCATGATATCATCATCATCATCATCATGATATCATCATCATCATCATCATCATCATCATGATATCATCATCATCATCATCATGATATCATCATCATCATCATCATCATCATGATATCATCATCATCATCATCATCATCATCATGATATCATCATCATCATGATATCATCATCATCATCATCATCATGATATCATCATCATCATCATCATGATATCATCATCATCATCATCATGATATCATCATCATCATCATGATAGCATCATCATCATCATCATCATGATAGCATCATCATCATCATCATCATGATAGCATCATCATCATCATCATCATGATATCATCATCATCATCATCATCATCATCATCATGATATCATAATCATCATCATCATGATATCATCATCATCATCATCATGATATCATCATCATCATCATCATCATGATATCATCATCATCATCATCATCATGATATCATCATCATCATCATCATGATATCATCATCATCATGATATCATCATCATCATGATATCATCATCATCATGATATCATCATCATCATGATATCATCATCATCATCATCATCATCATGATATCATCATCATCATCATCATCATGATATCATCATCATCATGATATCATCATCATCATCATCATCATCATGATATCATCATCATCATCATCATGATATCATCATCATCATCATGATATCATCATCATCATCATGATATCATCATCATCATGATATCATCATCATCATCATGATATCATCATCATCATGATATCATCATCATCATCATGATATCATCATCTTCATCATCATCATGATATCATCATCATCATCATCATGATATCATCATCATCATCATCATGATATCATCATCATCATCATCATGATATCATCATCATCATCTCATCATGATATCATCATCATGATATCATCATGATATCATCATCATGATATCATCATCATGATATCATCATCATCATCATCATCATCATCATGATATCATCATCATCATCATCATCATGATATCATCATCATCATCATCATGATATCATCATCATCATCATCTCATCAATATATCATCATCATCATCTCATCAAGATATCATCATCATCATCATCATCATCTCATCATGATATCATCATCATCATCTCATCATGATATCATCATCATCATGATATCATCATCATCATCATCATCATCATGATATCATCATCATCATCATCATCATCATGATATCATCATCATCATCTCATCATGATATCATCATCATCATCATCATCATCATCATCATGATATCATCATCATCATCTCATCATGATATCATCATCATCATCATCATCATCATGATATCATCATCATCATCATCATGATATCATCATCATCATCATCATGATATCATCATCATCATCATGATATCATCATCATCATCATCATGATATCATCATCATCATCATCATGATATCATCATCATCATCATCATCATCATCATCATGATAGCATCATCATCATCATCATCATGATAGCATCATCATCATCATCATCATGATAGCATCATCATCATCATCATCATGATATCATCATCATCATCATCATCATCATGATATCATCATCATCATCATCATCATGATATCATCATCATCATCATCATCATGATATCATCATCATCATCATCATCATCATGATATCATCATCATCATCATCATCATCATGATATCATCATCATCATCATATCATCATCATCATCATCATCATGATAGCATCATCCTCATCATCATCATGATATCATCATCATCTCATCAAGATATCATCATCATCATCTCATCAAGATATCATCATCATCATCATCATCATCATCATCATCTCATCATCATCTCATCATGATATCATCATCATCATCTCATCATGATATCATCATCATCATGATATCATCATCATCATCATGATATCATCATCATCATCATCATGATATCATCATCATCATCTCATCATGATATCATCATCATCATCATCATCATCATGATATCATCATCATCATCATCATGATATCAATATCATCATCATGATATCATCATCATCATCATGATATCATCATCATCATGATATCATCATCATCATCATCATCATGATATCATCATCATCATCATCATGATATCATCTTCATCATCATCATGATATCATCTTCATCATCATCATGATATCATCATCATCATGATATCATCATCATCATCATCATCTCATCATGATATCATCATCATCATCATCATGATATCATCATCATCATCATCATCATCTCATCATCATCATCATCATCATGATATCATCATCATCATCATCATCATGATATCATCATCTCATCATGATATCATCATCATCATCATCATCATCATGATATCATCATCATCATCATCATCATGATATCATCATCATCATCATCATGATATCATCATCATCATCATCATGATATCATCATCATCATGATAGCATCATCATCATCATCATCATGATAGCATCATCATCATCATCATCATGATAGCATCATCATCATCATCATGATATCATCATCATCATCATCATGATATCATCATCATCATCATCATCATCATGATATCATCATCATCATGATATCATCATCATCATGATATCATCATCATCATCATCATCATGATATC
The DNA here is from genome assembly GCA_036172795.1 of Pelodytes ibericus. Taxonomy (NCBI): domain Eukaryota; kingdom Metazoa; phylum Chordata; class Amphibia; order Anura; family Pelodytidae; genus Pelodytes; species Pelodytes ibericus. The sequence continues at coordinate 750,148 of JAYKOZ010000084.1, forward strand.
ATCATCATCATCATCATCATGATATCATCATCATCATCATCATCATCATGATATCATCATCATCATCATCATGATATCATCATCATCATTATATCATCATCATCATCATCATCATGATAGCATCATCCTCATCATCATCATGATATCATCATCATCTCATCAAGATATCATCATCATCATCTCATTAAGATATCATCATCATCATCATCATCATCATCATCTCATCATCATCTCATCATGATATCATCATCATCATCTCATCATGATATCATCATCATCATGATATCATCATCATCATCATCATCATGATATCATCATCATCATCATCATCATCATGATATCATCATCATCATCTCATCATGATATCATCATCATCATCATCATCATCATCATGATATCATCATCATCATCATGATATCATCATCATCATCATGATATCAATATCATCATCATGATATCATCATCATCATCATGATATCATCATCATCATCATGATATCATCATCATCATGATATCATCATCATCATCATCATGATATCATCATCATCATCATCATCATCATGATATCATCTTCATCATCATCATGATATCATCATCATCATGATATCATCATCATCATGATATCATCATCATCATCATCATCATCATCATGATAGCATCATCATCATCATCATCATCATGATAGCATCATCATCATCATCATCATGATAGCATCATCATCATCATCATCATGATAGCATCATCATGATAGCATCATCATCATCATCATGATATCATCATCATCATGATAGCATCATCATCATCATCATCATGATAGCATCATCATCATCATCATCATGATATCATCATCATCATCATCATGATATCATCATCATCATCATCATGATATCATCATCATCATCATCATGATATCATCATCATCATCATCATGATATCATCATCATCATCATCATGATATCATCATCATCATCATCATCATCATCATCATCATCATGATATCATCATCATCATCATATCATCATCATCATCATGATAGCATCATCATCATCATCATCATCATGATATCATCATCATCATCATCATCATGATATCATCATCATCATCATCATATCATCATCATCATCATGATATCATCATCATCATCATCATCATCATGATATCATCATCATCATCATCTCATCAAGATATCATCATCACCATCTCATCAAGATATCATCATCATCATCATCATCATCTCATCATGATATCATCATCATCATGATATCATCATCATCATCTCATCATGATATCATCATCATCATGATATCATCATCATCATCATCATCATCTCATCATGATATCATCATCATCATCATCATCATCATGATATCATCATCATCATCATCATCATGATATCATCATCATCATCATGATATCATCATCATCATCATCATGATATCATCATCATCATGATAGCATCATCATCATCATCATCATGATAGCATCATCATCATCATCATCATGATATCATCATCATCATCATGATGATATCATCATCATCATCATCATGATATCATCATCATCATCATCATGATATCATCATCATCATGATATCATCATCATCATGATATCATCCTCATCATCATCATCATGATATCATCATCATCATCATCATCATCATCATGATATCATCATCATCATCATCATCATGATATCATCATCATCATTATATCATCATCATCATCATCATCATCATGATAGCATCATCCTCATCATCATCATGATATCATCATCATCTCATCAAGATATCATCATCATCATCTCATCAAGATATCATCATCATCATCATCATCATCATCTCATCATCATCTCATCATGATATCATCATCATCATCTCATCATGATATCATCATCATCATGATATCATCATCATCTCATCATCATCTCATCATGATATCATCATCATCATGATATCATCATCATCATCTCATCATGATATCATCATCATCATCATCATCATCATCATGATATCATCATCATCATCATGATATCATCATCATCATCATGATATCATCATCATCATCATGATATCATCATCATCATGATATCATCATCATCATCATCATCATGATATCATCATCATCATCATCATCATCATCATGATATCATCTTCATCATCATCATGATATCATCATCATCATCATCATGATATCATCATCATCATCATCATCATCATGATATCATCATCATCATGATATCATCATCATCATGATATCATCATCATCATGATATCATCATCATCATCATCATCATCATCATCATCATCATCATCATCATCATCATCATCATGATAGCATCATCATCATCATCATCATCATGATAGCATCATCATCATCATCATCATGATAGCATCATCATCATCATCATCATCATGATAGCATCATCATCATCATCATCATGATAGCATCATCATCATCATCATCATCATGATATCATCATCATCATGATAGCATCATCATCATCATCATCATGATAGCATCATCATCATCATCATCATGATATCATCATCATCATCATCATGATATCATCATCATCATCATCATGATATCATCATCATCATCATCATGATATCATCATCATCATCATCATCATCATGATATCATCATCATCATCATATCATCATCATCATCATGATAGCATCATCATCATCATCATCATCATGATATCATCATCATCATCATCATGATATCATCATCATCATCATGATATCATCATCATCATCATGATATCATCATCATCATGATATCATCATCATCATGATATCATCATCATCATCATCATCATGATATCATCATCATCATCATCTCATCAAGATATCATCATCACCATCTCATCAAGATATCATCATCATCATCATCATCATCTAATCATGATATCATCATCATCATGATATCATCATCATCATCTCATCATGATATCATCATCATCATGATATCATCATCATCATCATCATCATCATCATCATGATATCATCATCATCATCATCATCATGATATCATCATCATCATCTCATCATGATATCATCATCATCATCTCATCATCATCATCATCATCATGATATCATCATCATCATCATCATGATATCATCATCATCATCATGATATCATCATCATCATGATATCATCATCATGATATCATCATCATATCATCATCATCATCATCATCATCATCATGATATCATCTTCATCATCATCATGATATCATCATCATCATCATCATCATCATGATATCATCATCATCATCATGATATCATCATCATGATATCATCATCATCATCATCATCATCATGATATCATCATCATCATGATATCATCATCATCATGATATCATCATCATCATCATCTCATCAAGATATCATCATCATCTCATCAAGATATCATCATCATCATCATCATCATCATGATATCATCATCATCATGATATCATCATCATCATCATCATCATGATATCATCATCATCATCATCATCATGATATCATCATCATCATCATCATCATGATATCATCATCATGATATCATCATCATCATCATCATGATATCATCATCATCATCATATCATCATCATCATCATCATCATGATAGCATCATCCTCATCATCATCATGATATCATCATCATCTCATCATGATATCATCATCATCATCATCATGATATCATCATCATCATCATGATATCAATATCATCATCATGATATCATCATCATCATGATATCATCATCATCATCATGATATCATCATCATCATCATCATCATGATATCATCTTCATCATCATCATGATATCATCTTCATCATCATCATGATATCATCATCATCTCATCATGATATCATCTTCATCATCATCATCATGATATCATCATCATCATGATATCATCATCATCATGATAGCATCATCATCATCATCATCATGATAGCATCATCATCATCATCATCATGATATCATCATCATCATCATCATGATATCATCATCATCATCATCATCATGATATCATCATCATCATGATATCATCATCATCATGATATCATCATCATCATCATCATCATCATCATGATATCATCATCATCATCATCATCATCATCATGATATCATCATCATCATCATCATCATCATCATGATATCATCATCATCATCATCATCATCATGATATCATCATCATCATCATCATCATGATATCATCATCATCATCATCATCATCATGATAGCATCATCATCATCATCATCATCATCATGATAGCATCATCATCATCATCATCATCATGATAGCATCATCATCATCATCATCATGATAGCATCATCATCATCATCATCATCATGATAGCATCATCATCATCATCATCATGATAGCATCATCATCATCATCATCATCATCATCATCATCATCATCATCATGATAGCATCATCATCATCATGATAGCATCATCATCATCATCATCATGATAGCATCATCATCATCATCATCATCATGATATCATCATCATCATCGATATCATCATCATCATCATCATGATATCATCATCATCATCATCATGATATCATCATCATCATCATCATCATCATCATGATATCATCATCATCATCATATCATCATCATCATCATGATAGCATCATCATCATCATCATCATCATGATATCATCATCATCATCATCATCATGATATCATCATCATCATCATGATATCATCATCATCATCATGATATCATCATCATCATCATGATATCATCATCATCATCATGATTTCATCATCATCATCATCATGATATCATCATCATCATCATCATCATCATGATATCATCATCATCATCATCATGATATCATCATCATCATCATCATCATCATCATGATATCATCATCATCATCATCATTATCATGATATCATCATCATCATCATCATGATATCATCATCATCATCATCATTATCATGATATCATCATCATCATCATCATGATATCATCATCATCATCATCATTATCATGATATCATCATCATCATCATCATCATCATGATATCATCATCATCATCATCATCATCATGATATCATCATCATCATCATCATCATCATGATATCATCATCATCATCATCATGATGATATCATCATCATCATCATCATCATCATGATATCATCATCATCATGATATCATCATCATCATCATCATCATCATCATGATATCATCATCATCATCATCATCATCATCATGATATCATCATCATCATCATCATGATATCATCATCATCATCATCATCTCATCATGATACCATCATCATCATCATCATCTCATCATGATATCATCATCATCATCATCATGATATCATCATCATCATCATGATATCATCATCATCATCATCATCATGATATCATCATCATCATCATGATATCATCATCATCATCATCATCATGATATCATCATCATGATATCATCATCATCATCATCATGATATCATCATCATCATGATATCATCATCATCATGATATCATCATCATCATGATATCATCATCATCATCATCATCATATCATCATCATCATCATCATCATCATGATATCATCATCATCATCATCATCATGATATCATCATCATCATCATCATCATGATATCAATATCATCATCATGATATCATCATCATCATCATGATATCATCATCATCATGATATCATCATCATCATCATCATCATGATATCATCATCATCATCATCATGATATCATCTTCATCATCATCATGATATCATCTTCATCATCATCATGATATCATCATCATCATCATCATGATATCATCTTCATCATCATCTCATCATGATATCATCATCATCATCATCATGATATCATCATCATCATGATATCATCATCATCATGATAGCATCATCATCATCATCATCATGATAGCATCATCATCATCATCATCATGATATCATCATCATCATCATCATGATATCATCATCATCATCATCATCATGATATCATCATCATCATGATATCATCATCATCATGATATCATCATCATCATGATATCATCATCATCATCATCATCATCATCATGATATCATCATCATCATCATCATCATCATCATCATCATCATCATCATCATCATGATAGCATCATCATCATCATCATCATGATAGCATCATCATCATCATCATCATGATAGCATCATCATCATCATCATCATGATAGCATCATCATCATCATCATCATCATGATAGCATCATCATCATCATGATAGCATCATCATCATCATCATCATCATGATAGCATCATCATCATCATCATCATGATATCATCATCATCATCATCATGATATCATCATCATCATCATCATGATATCATCATCATCATCATCATGATATCATCATCATCATCATCATGATATCATCATCATCATCATCATGATATCATCATCATCATCATCATGATATCATCATCATCATCATCATGATATCATCATCATCATCATCATCATCATCATGATATCATCATCATCATCATATCATCATCATCATCATGATAGCATCATCATCATCATCATCATGATATCATCATCATCATCATCATCATGATATCATCATCATCATCATGATATCATCATCATCATGATATCATCATCATCATCATCTCATCATGATATCATCATCATGATATCATCATCATCATCATCATCATGATATCATCATCATCATCTCATCAAGATATCATCATCATCATCATCATCTCATCATCATCTCATCATCATCTCATCATGATATCATCATCATCATGATATCATCATCATCATCATCATCATCATGATATCATCATCATCATGATATCATCATCATCATCATCATCATGATATCATCATCATCATCTCATCATGATATCATCATCATCATCTCATCATCATCATCATCATCATGATATCATCATCATCATCATGATATCATCATCATCATCATGATATCATCATCATCATGATATCATCATCATCATGATATCATCATCATCATCATCATCATCATATCATCATCATCATCATCATCATCATCATGATATCATCTTCATCATCATCATGATGTCATCATCATCATCATGATATCATCATCATCATGATATCATCATCATCATCTCATCATGATATCATCATCATGATATCATCATGAAATCATCATCATGATATCATCATCATCATCATCATGATATCATCATCATCATCATCATGATATCATCATCATCATCATCATCATCATGATATCATCATCATCATCATCTCATCAAGATATCATCATCATCATCTCATCAAGATATCATCATCATCATCATCATCATCATCATCTCATCATCATCTCATCATGATATCATCATCATCATGATATCATCATCATCATCATCATCATCATGATATCATCATCATCATCATCATCATGATATCATCATCATCATCTCATCATGATATCATCATCATCAACTCATCATGATATCATCATCATCATCTCATCATCATCATCATCTCATCATGATATCATCATCATCATCTCATCATCATCATCATCATCATCATCATGATATCATCATCATCATCATGATATCATCATCATCATCATGATATCATCATCATCATCATGATATCATCATCATCATGATATCATCATCATCATGATATCATCATCATCATCATATCATCATCATCATCATCATCATCATATCATCATCATCATCATCATGATATCATCTTCATCATCATCATGATATCATCATCATCATCATCATCATCATGATATCATCATCATCATCATGATATCATCATCATCATCTCATCATGATATCATCATCATGATATCATCATGATATCATCATCATGATATCATCATCATCATCATCATCATCATCATGATATCATCATCATCATCATCATGATATCATCATCATCATCATCATCATGATATCATCATCATCATCATCTCATCAAGATATCATCATCATCATCTCATCAAGATATCATCATCATCATCATCATCATCTCATCATCATCTCATCATGATATCATCATCATCATGATATCATCATCATCATCATCATCATCATCATGATATCATCATCATCATCATCATCATCATGATATCATCATCATCATCTCATCATGATATCATCATCATCATCTCATCATGATATCATCATCATCATCTCATCATCATCATCATCATGATATCATCATCATGATATCATCATCATCATCATGATATCATCATCATCATCATGATATCATCATCATCATCATCATCATGATATCATCATCATCATCATCATCATGATATCATCATCATCATCATCATCATCATCATGATATCATCATCATCATCATCATGATATCATCATCATCATCATCATGATATCATCATCATCATCATCATCATGATATCATCATCATCATCATCATGATATCATCATCATCATCATCATCATGATATCATCATCATCATCATCATGATATCATCATCATCATCATCATCATCATCATGATATCATCATCATCATGATATCATCATCATCATCATGATATCATCATTATCATGATATCATCATCATCATCATCATCATGATATCATCATCATCATCATCATGATATCATCATCATCATCATCATGATATCATCATCATCATCATCATGATAGCATCATCATCATCATCATCATGATAGCATCATCATCATCATCATCATGATAGCATCATCATCATCATCATCATGATAGCATCATCATCATCATCATCATGATAGCATCATCATCATCATCATCATGATATCATCATCATCATCATCATCATCATGATATCATCATCATCATCTCATCAAAATATCATCATCATCATCATCATCATCATCTCATCATGATATCATCATCATCATCATCATCATCATCTCATCATGATATCATCATCATCATCATGATATCATCATCATCATCATGATATCATCATCATCATCATGATATCATCATCATCATCATCATCATGATATCATCATCATCATCATCATCATGATATCATCATCATCATCATCATCATGATATCATCATCATCATCATCATGATATCATCATCATCATCATCATGATATCATCATCATCATCATCATCATGATATCATCATCATCATCATCATGATATCATCATCATCATCATCATCATGATATCATCATCATCATCATCATGATATCATCATCATCATCATCATCATCATCATGATATCATCATCATCATCATCATGATATCATCATCATCATCATCATGATATCATCATCATCATCATCATCATCATGATATCATCATCATCATCATCATCATCATCATGATATCATCATCATCATGATATCATCATCATCATCATCATCATGATATCATCATCATCATCATCATGATATCATCATCATCATCATCATGATATCATCATCATCATCATGATAGCATCATCATCATCATCATCATGATAGCATCATCATCATCATCATCATGATAGCATCATCATCATCATCATCATGATATCATCATCATCATCATCATCATCATCATGATATCATCATCATCATCATCATGATATCATCATCATCATCATCATGATATCATCATCATCATCATCATCATGATATCATCATCATCATCATCATCATGATATCATCATCATCATCATCATGATATCATCATCATCATGATATCATCATCATCATGATATCATCATCATCATGATATCATCATCATCATGATATCATCATCATCATGATATCATCATCATCATCATCATCATCATGATATCATCATCATCATCATCATCATGATATCATCATCATCATGATATCATCATCATCATCATCATCATCATGATATCATCATCATCATCATCATGATATCATCATCATCATCATGATATCATCATCATCATCATGATATCATCATCATCATGATATCATCATCATCATCATGATATCATCATCATCATGATATCATCATCATCATCATGATATCATCATCTTCATCATCATCATGATATCATCATCATCATCATCATGATATCATCATCATCATCATCATGATATCATCATCATCATCATCATGATATCATCATCATCATCTCATCATGATATCATCATCATGATATCATCATGATATCATCATCATGATATCATCATCATGATATCATCATCATCATCATCATCATCATCATGATATCATCATCATCATCATCATCATGATATCATCATCATCATCATCATGATATCATCATCATCATCATCTCATCAATATATCATCATCATCATCTCATCAAGATATCATCATCATCATCATCATCATCTCATCATGATATCATCATCATCATCTCATCATGATATCATCATCATCATGATATCATCATCATCATCATCATCATCATGATATCATCATCATCATCTCATCATGATATCATCATCATCATCATCATCATCATCATCATGATATCATCATCATCATCTCATCATGATATCATCATCATCATCATCATCATCATGATATCATCATCATCATCATCATGATATCATCATCATCATCATCATGATATCATCATCATCATCATGATATCATCATCATCATCATGATATCATCATCATCATCATCATGATATCATCATCATCATCATCATGATATCATCATCATCATCATCATCATCATCATGATAGCATCATCATCATCATCATCATGATAGCATCATCATCATCATGATAGCATCATCATCATCATCATCATGATATCATCATCATCATCATCATCATGATATCATCATCATCATCATCATCATGATATCATCATCATCATCATCATCATGATATCATCATCATCATCATCATCATCATCATGATATCATCATCATCATCATCATCATCATGATATCATCATCATCATCATATCATCATCATCATCATCATCATGATAGCATCATCCTCATCATCATCATGATATCATCATCATCTCATCAAGATATCATCATCATCATGTCATCAAGATATCATCATCATCATCATCATCATCTCATCATCATCTCATCATGATATCATCATCATCATCTCATCATGATATCATCATCATCATGATATCATCATCATCATCATGATATCATCATCATCATCATCATGATATCATCATCATCATCTCATCATGATATCATCATCATCATCATCATCATCATGATATCATCATCATCATCATCATGATATCAATATCATCATCATGATATCATCATCATCATCATGATATCATCATCATCATGATATCATCATCATCATCATCATCATGATATCATCATCATCATCATCATGATATCATCTTCATCATCATCATGATATCATCTTCATCATCATCATGATATCATCATCATCATGATATCATCATCATCATCATCATCTCATCATGATATCATCATCATCATCATCATGATATCATCATCATCATCATCATCATCTCATCATCATCATCATCATCATGATATCATCATCATCATCATCATCATGATATCATCATCTCATCATGATATCATCATCATCATCATCATCATCATGATATCATCATCATCATCATCATCATGATATCATCATCATCATCATCATGATATCATCATCATCATCATCATGATATCATCATCATCATGATAGCATCATCATCATCATCATCATGATAGCATCATCATCATCATCATCATGATATCATCATCATCATCATCATGATATCATCATCATCATCATCATGATATCATCATCATCATCATCATCATCATGATATCATCATCATCATGATATCATCATCATCATGATATCATCATCATCATCATCATCATGATATCATCATCATCATCATCATCATGATATCATCATCATCATCATCATCATCATGATATCATCATCATCATCATCATGATATCATCATCATCATTATATCATCATCATCATCATCATCATGATAGCATCATCCTCATCATCATCATGATATCATCATCATCTCATCAAGATATCATCATCATCATCTCATTAAGATATCATCATCATCATCATCATCATCATCATCTCATCATCATCTCATCATGATATCATCATCATCATGATATCATCATCATCATCATCATCATGATATCATCATCATCATCATCATCATCATGATATCATCATCATCATCTCATCATGATATCATCATCATCATCATCATCATCATCATGATATCATCATCATCATCATGATATCAATATCATCATCATGATATCATCATCATCATCATGATATCATCATCATCATCATGATATCATCATCATCATGATATCATCATCATCATCATCATGATATCATCATCATCATCATCATCATCATCATGATATCATCTTCATCATCATCATGATATCATCATCATCATCATGATATCATCATCATCATCATGATATCATCATCATCATCATCATCATCATCATGATATCATCATCATCATGATATCATCATCATCATGATATCATCATCATCATCATCATCATCATCATGATAGCATCATCATCATCATCATCATCATGATAGCATCATCATCATCATCATCATGATAGCATCATCATCATCATCATCATGATAGCATCATCATGATAGCATCATCATCATCATCATGATATCATCATCATCATGATAGCATCATCATCATCATCATCATGATAGCATCATCATCATCATCATCATGATAGCATCATCATCATCATCATCATGATATCATCATCATCATCATCATGATATCATCATCATCATCATCATGATATCATCATCATCATCATCATGATATCATCATCATCATCATCATGATATCATCATCATCATCATCATGATATCATCATCATCATCATCATCATCATCATCATCATCATCATGATATCATCATCATCATCATATCATCATCATCATCATGATAGCATCATCATCATCATCATCATCATGATATCATCATCATCATCATCATCATGATATCATCATCATCATCATGATATCATCATCATCATCATGATATCATCATCATCATCATCATCATCATGATATCATCATCATCATCATCTCATCAAGATATCATCATCACCATCTCATCAAGATATCATCATCATCATCATCATCATCTCATCATGATATCATCATCATCATGATATCATCATCATCATCTCATCATGATATCATCATCATCATGATATCATCATCATCATCATCATCATCATCATCATCATCATCATCATGATATCATCATCATCATCATCATCATGATATCATCATCATCATCTCATCATGATATCATCATCATCATCTCATCATCATCATCATCATCATCATGATATCATCATCATCATCATGATATCATCATCATCATCATGATATCATCATCATCATGATATCATCATCATCATCATCATCATATCATCATCATCATCATCATCATCATGATATCATCTTCATCATCATCATGATATCATCATCATCATCATCATCATCATGATATCATCATCATCATCATGATATCATCATCATGATATCATCATCATCATCTCATCATCATCTCATCATGATATCATCATCATCATCTCATCATGATATCATCATCATCATGATATCATCATCATCATCATCATCATGATATCATCATCATCATCATCATCATCATCATGATATCATCATCATCATCTCATCATGATATCATCATCATCATCATCTCATCATGATATCATCATCATCATCATCTCATCATGATATCATCATCATCATCATCTCATCATGATATCATCATCATCATCATCATCATCATCATCATCATCATGATATCATCATCATCATCATGATATCAATATCATCATCATGATATCATCATCATCATCATGATATCATCATCATCATCATGATATCATCATCATCATGATATCATCATCATCATCATCATCATGATATCATCATCATCATCATCATCATCATGATATCATCTTCATCATCATCATGATATCATCATCATCATCATGATATCATCATCATCATCATCATCATCATCATGATATCATCATCATCATCATCATGATATCATCATCATCATCATCATCATCATCATGATAGCATCATCATCATCATCATCATCATGATAGCATCATCATCATCATCATCATGATAGCATCATCATCATCATCATCATGATAGCATCATCATGATAGCATCATCATCATGATAGCATCATCATGATATCATCATCATCATGATAGCATCATCATCATCATCATCATGATATCATCATCATCATCATCATGATATCATCATCATCATCATCATGATATCATCATCATCATCATCATGATATCATGATCATCATCATCATGATATCATCATCATCATCATCATGATATCATCATCATCATCATCATGATATCATCATCATCATCATCATCATCATCATCATGATATCATCATCATCATCATATCATCATCATCATCATGATAGCATCATCATCATCATCATCATCATCATGATATCATCATCATCATCATCATCATGATATCATCATCATCATCATGATATCATCATCATCATCATGATATCATCATCATCATGATATCATCATCATCATCATCATCATCATGATATCATCATCATCATCATCTCATCAAGATATCATCATCACCATCTCATCAAGATATCATCATCATCATCATCATCTCATCATGATATCATCATCATCATGATATCATCATCATCATCTCATCATGATATCATCATCATCATGATATCATCATCATCATCATCATCATCATCATCATCATGATATCATCATCATCATCATCATCATGATATCATCATCATCATCTCATCATGATATCATCATCATCATCATCATCATGATATCATCATCATCATCATCATGATATCATCATCATCATCATGATATCATCATCATCATCATCATGATATCATCATCATCATCATCATGATATCATCATCATCATCATCATGATATCATCATCATCATCATCATCATATCATCATCATCATCATCATGATATCATCATCATCATCATCATCATCATCATGATAGCATCATCATCATCATCATCATGATATCATCATCATCATCATCATGATATCATCATCATCATCATCATGATATCATCATCATCATCATCATGATATCATCATCATCATCATCATGATATCATCATCATCATCATCATCATCATCATCATCATCATCATGATATCATCATCATCATCATATCATCATCATCATCATGATAGCATCATCATCATCATCATCATCATGATATCATCATCATCATCATCATCATGATATCATCATCATCATCATGATATCATCATCATCATCATGATATCATCATCATCATGATATCATCATCATCATCATCATCATCATGATATCATCATCATCATCATCTCATCAAGATATCATCATCACCATCTCATCAAGATATCATCATCATCATCATCATCATCTCATCATGATATCATCATCATCATGATATCATCATCATCATCTCATCATGATATCATCATCATCATGATATCATCATCATCATCATCATCATCATCATCATCATGATATCATCATCATCATCATCATCATGATATCATCATCATCATCTCATCATGATATCATCATCATCATCTCATCATCATCATCATCATCATGATATCATCATCATCATCATGATATCATCATCATCATCATGATATCATCATCATCATGATATCATCATCATCATCATCATCATATCATCATCATCATCATCATCATCATGATATCATCTTCATCATCATCATGATATCATCATCATCATCATCATCATCATGATATCATCATCATCATCATGATATCATCATCATGATATCATCATCATCATCTCATCATCATCTCATCATGATATCATCATCATCATCTCATCATGATATCATCATCATCATGATATCATCATCATCATCATCATCATGATATCATCATCATCATCATCATCATCATCATGATATCATCATCATCATCTCATCATGATATCATCATCATCATCATCTCATCATGATATCATCATCATCATCATCTCATCATGATATCATCATCATCATCATCTCATCATGATATCATCATCATCATCATCATCATCATCATCATCATGATATCATCATCATCATCATGATATCAATATCATCATCATGATATCATCATCATCATCATGATATCATCATCATCATCATGATATCATCATCATCATGATATCATCATCATCATCATCATCATGATATCATCATCATCATCATCATCATCATGATATCATCTTCATCATCATCATGATATCATCATCATCATCATGATATCATCATCATCATCATCATCATCATCATGATATCATCATCATCATCATCATGATATCATCATCATCATCATCATCATCATCATGATAGCATCATCATCATCATCATCATCATGATAGCATCATCATCATCATCATCATGATAGCATCATCATCATCATCATCATGATAGCATCATCATGATAGCATCATCATCATGATAGCATCATCATGATATCATCATCATCATGATAGCATCATCATCATCATCATCATGATATCATCATCATCATCATCATGATATCATCATCATCATCATCATGATATCATCATCATCATCATCATGATATCATGATCATCATCATCATGATATCATCATCATCATCATCATGATATCATCATCATCATCATCATCATGATATCATCATCATCATCATCATCATCATCATCATGATATCATCATCATCATCATATCATCATCATCATCATGATAGCATCATCATCATCATCATCATCATCATGATATCATCATCATCATCATCATGATATCATCATCATCATCATGATATCATCATCATCATCATGATATCATCATCATCATGATATCATCATCATCATCATCATCATCATGATATCATCATCATCATCATCTCATCAAGATATCATCATCACCATCTCATCAAGATATCATCATCATCATCATCATCATCTCATCATGATATCATCATCATCATGATATCATCATCATCATCTCATCATGATATCATCATCATCATGATATCATCATCATCATCATCATCATCATCATCATGATATCATCATCATCATCATCATGATATCATCATCATCATCTCATCATGATATCATCATCATCATCTCATCATCATCATCATCATCATGATATCATCATCATCATCATGATATCATCATCATCATCATCATGATATCATCATCATCATGATATCATCATCATCATCATCATCATATCATCATCATCATCATCATGATATCATCTTCATCATCATCATGATATCATCATCATCATCATCATCATCATCATGATATCATCATCATCATCATGATATCATCATCATGATATCATCATCATCATCATCATCATATCATCATCATCATCATCATGATATCATCTTCATCATCATCATGATATCATCATCATCATCATCATCATCATCATGATATCATCATCATCATCATGATATCATCATCATGATATCATCATCATCATCATCATCATCATGATATCATCATCATCATCATCATGATATCATCATCATCATCATCATGATATCATCATCATCTCATCAAGATATCATCATCATCATCTCATCAAGATATCATCATCATCATCATCATCATCATCATCTCATCATCATCTCATCATGATATCATCATCATCATCTCATCATGATATCATCATCATCATGATATCATCATCATCATCATCATCATCATGATATCATCATCATCATCATCATCATCATGATATCATCATCATCATCTCATCATGATATCATCATCATCATCATCATGATATCATCATCATCATCATGATAGCATCATCATCATCATCATCATGATATCATCATCATCATGATATCATCATCATGATATCATCATCATCATCATCATCATGATATCATCATCATCATGATATCATCATCATCATCATCATCATCATGATATCATCATCATCATCATCATGATATCATCATCATCATCATGATATCATCATCTCATCATGATATCATCATCATCATCTCATCATCATCATCATCATCATCATGATATCATCATCATCATCATGATATCATCATCATCATCATGATATCATCATCATCATGATATCATCATCATCATCATCATCATATCATCATCATCATCATCATCATCATGATATCATCTTCATCATCATCATGATATCATCATCATCATCATCATCATCATCATGATATCATCATCATCATCATGATATCATCATCATGATATCATCATCATCATCATCATCATCATGATATCATCATCATCATCATCATGATATCATCATCATCATCATCATGATATCATCATCATCATCATCTCATCAAGATATCATCATCATCATCTCATCAAGATATCATCATCATCATCATCATCATCATCTCATCATCATCTCATCATGATATCATCATCATCATCTCATCATGATATCATCATCATCATGATATCATCATCATCATCATCATCATCATGATATCATCATCATCATCATCATCATCATCATGATATCATCATCATCGTCTCATCATGATATCATCATCATCATCATCATGATATCATCATCATCATCATGATAGCATCATCATCATCATCATCATGATATCATCATCATCATGATATCATCATCATCATGATATCATCATCATGATATCATCATCATCATGATATCATCATCATCATCATCATCATGATATCATCATCATCATCATCATCATGATATCATCATCATCATCATCATCATCATCATGATATCATCATCATCATCATCATGATATCATCATCATCATCATCATGATATCATCATCATCATCATCATGATATCATCATCATCATCATCATGATATCATCATCATGATATCATCATCATCATCATGATATCATCATCATGATATCATCATCATCATCATGATATCATCATCATCATCATGATATCATCATCATCATCATGATATCATCATCATCATCATCATCATCATCATGATATCATCATCATCATCATCATGATATCATCATCATCATCATCATGATATCATCATCATCATCATATCATCATCATCATCATGATAGCATCATCATCATCATCATCATCATGATATCATCATCATCATCATCATCATGATATCATCATCATCATCATGATATCATCATCATCATCATGATATCATCATCATCATGATATCATCATCATCATCATCATCATCATGATATCATCATCATCATCATCTCATCAAGATATCATCATCACCATCTCATCAAGATATCATCATCATCATCATCATCTCATCATGATATCATCATCATCATGATATCATCATCATCATCATCTCATCATGATATCATCATCATCATGATATCATCATCATCATCATCATGATATCATCATCATCATCATCATCATGATATCATCATCATCATCTCATCATGATATCATCATCATCATCTCATCATCATCATCATCATCATGATATCATCATCATCATCATGATATCATCATCATCATCATGATATCATCATCATCATGATATCATCATCATCATCATCATCATATCATCATCATCATCATCATCATCATCATGATATCATCTTCATCATCATCATGATATCATCATCATCATCATCATGATATCATCATCATCATCATCATCATCATGATATCATCATCATCATCATGATATCATCATCATGATATCATCATCATCATCTCATCATCATCTCATCATGATATCATCATCATCATCTCATCATGATATCATCATCATCATGATATCATCATCATCATCATCATCATGATATCATCATCATCATCATCATCATCATGATATCATCATCATCATCTCATCAGGATATCATCATCATCATCATCATCATCATCATGATATCATCATCATCATCATGATATCAATATCATCATCATGATATCATCATCATCATCATGATATCATCATCATCATCATGATATCATCATCATCATGATATCATCATCATCATCATCATCATGATATCATCATCATCATCATCATCATCATGATATCATCTTCATCATCATCATGATATCATCATCATCATCATGATATCATCATCATCATCATCATCATGATATCATCATCATCATCATGATATCATCATCATCATCATCATCATGATATCATCATCATCATGATATCATCATCATCATCATCATCATCATCATCATGATAGCATCATCATCATCATCATCATCATGATAGCATCATCATCATCATCATCATGATAGCATCATCATCATCATCATCATGATAGCATCATCATGATAGCATCATCATCATCATCATGATATCATCATCATCATGATAGCATCATCATCATCATCATCATGATAGCATCATCATCATCATCATCATGATATCATCATCATCATCATCATGATATCATCATCATCATCATCATGATATCATCATCATCATCATCATGATATCATCATCATCATCATCATGATATCATCATCATCATGATATCATCATCATCATCATCATCATCATCATCATCATCATCATGATATCATCATCATCATCATATCATCATCATCATCATGATAGCATCATCATCATCATCATCATCATGATATCATCATCATCATCATCATCATGATATCATCATCATCATCATGATATCATCATCATCATCATGATATCATCATCATCATGATATCATCATCATCATCATCTCATCAAGATATCATCATCACCATCTCATCAAGATATCATCATCATCATCATCATCTCATCATGATATCATCATCATCATGATATCATCATCATCATCTCATCATGATATCATCATCATCATGATATCATCATCATCATCATCATCATCATCATCATGATATCATCATCATCATCATCATCATGATATCATCATCATCATCTCATCATGATATCATCATCATCATCTCATCATCATCATCATCATCATGATATCATCATCATCATCATGATATCATCATCATCATCATGATATCATCATCATCATGATATCATCATCATCATGATATCATCATCATCATCATCATCATATCATCATCATCATCATCATCATCATGATATCATCTTCATCATCATCATGATATCATCATCATCATCATCATCATCATGATATCATCATCATCATCATGATATCATCATCATGATATCATCATCATCATCATCATCATCATGATATCATCATCATCATCATCATGATATCATCATCATCATCATCATGATATCATCATCATCATCATCTCATCAAGATATCATCATCATCATCTCATCAAGATATCATCATCATCATCATCATCATCATCTCATCATCATCTCATCATGATATCATCATCATCATCTCATCATGATATCATCATCATCATGATATCATCATCATCATCATCATCATCATGATATCATCATCATCATCATCATCATCATGATATCATCATCATCATCATGATATCATCATCATGATATCATCATCATCATCATCATCATCATGATATCATCATCATCATCATCATGATATCATCATCATCATCATCATGATATCATCATCATCATCATCTCATCAAGATATCATTATCATCATCTCATCAAGATATCATCATCATCATCATCATCATCATCATCTCATCATCATCTCATCATGATATCATCATCATCATCTCATCATGATATCATCATCATCATGATATCATCATCATCATCATCATCATCATGATATCATCATCATCATCTCATCATGATATCATCATCATCATCATCATGATATCATCAT
Source organism: Pelodytes ibericus (assembly GCA_036172795.1). Lineage (NCBI taxonomy): Eukaryota > Metazoa > Chordata > Amphibia > Anura > Pelodytidae > Pelodytes > Pelodytes ibericus. Next base: position 772,072 of record JAYKOZ010000084.1, read on the forward strand.
CATCATCATGATAGCATCATCATCATCATCATCATGATATCATCATCATCATGATATCATCATCATGATATCATCATCATCATGATATCATCATCATCATCATCATCATGATATCATCATCATCATGATATCATCATCATCATCATCATCATCATGATATCATCATCATCATCATCATGATATCATCATCATCATCATGATATCATCATCATCATCATGATATCATCATCATCATCATGATATCATCATCATCATCATGATATCATCATCATCATGATATCATCATCATCATCATCATCATCATCATGATATCATCATCATCATCATCATGATATCATCATCATCATCATCATGATATCATCATCATCATCATCATGATATCATCATCATCATCATGATATCATCATCATCATCATGATATCATCATCATCATCATGATATCATCATCATCATCATGATATCATCATCATCATCATGATATCATCATCATCATCATGATATCATCATCATCATCATGATATCATCATCATCATCATCATCATCATGATATCATCATCATCATCATCATGATATCATCATCATCATCATCATGATATCATCATCATCATCATGATATCATCATCATCATCATGATATCATCATCATCATCATCATCATCATGATATCATCATCATCATCATCATCATCATCATCATGATATCATCATCATCATCATCATCATCATCATGATATCATCATCATCATCATCATCATCATGATATCATCATCATGAAATCATCATCATCATCATCATCATCATGATATCATCATCATCATCATCATGATATCATCATCATCATCATCATCATGATATCAATATCATCATCATCATCATGATATCATCATCATCATCATCATCATCATGATATCATCATGATATCATCATCATCATGATATCATCATCATCATCATCATCATCATCATCATCATCATCATGATATCATCATCATCATGATATCATCATCATCATGATACCATCATCATCATCATCATCATCATCATGATATCATCATCATCATCATCATCATGATATCATCATCATCATCATCATGATATCATCATCATCATCATCATCATGATATCATCATCATCATCATCATCATGATATCATCATCATCATCATCATCTCATCATGATATCATCATCATCATCATCATCTCATCATGATATCATCATCATCATCATCATGATATCATCATCATCATCATGATATCATCATCATCATCATCATCATGATATCATCATCATCATCATGATATCATCATCATCATCATCATCATGATATCATCATCATGATATCATCATCATCTCATCATGATATCATCATCATCATGATATCATCATCATCATGATATCATCATCATCATCATCATCATGATATCATCATCATCATCATGATATCATCATCATCATCATCATGATATCATCATCATCATCATCATCATGATATCAATATCATCATCATGATATCATCATCATCATCATGATATCATCATCATCATGATATCATCATCATCATCATCATCATGATATCATCATCATCATCATCATCATGATATCATCTTCATCATCATCATGATATCATCTTCATCATCATCATGATATCATCATCATCATCATGATATCATCTTCATCATCATCTCATCATGATATCATCATCATCATCATCATGATATCATCATCATCATGATATCATCATCATCATGATAGCATCATCATCATCATCATCATCATGATAGCATCATCATCATCATCATCATGATATCATCATCATCATCATCATGATATCATCATCATCATCATCATGATATCATCATCATCATCATCATCATCATGATATCATCATCATCATGATATCATCATGATATCATCATCATCATGATATCATCATCATCATGATATCATCATCATCATGATTCATCATCATCATGATAGCATCATCATCATCATCATCATCATGATAGCATCATCATCATCATCATCATGATATCATCATCATCATCATCATGATATCATCATCATCATCATCATGATATCATCATCATCATCATCATCATGATATCATCATCATCATGATATCATCATCATCATGATATCATCATCATCATGATATCATCATCATCATCATCATCATCATGATAGCATCATCATCATCATCATCATGATAGCATCATCATCATCATCATCATGATAGCATCATCATCATCATCATCATCATGATAGCATCATCATCATCATCATCATGATAGCATCATCATCATCATCATCATCATCATGATAGCATCATCATCATCATCATCATGATAGCATCATCATCATCATGATAGCATCATCATCATCATCATCATCATGATAGCATCATCATCATCATCATCATGATAGCATCATCATCATCATCATCATGATATCATCATCATCATCATCATGATATCATCATCATCATCATCATGATATCATCATCATCATCATCATGATATCATCATCATCATCATATCATCATCATCATCATCATCATGATATCATCATCATCATCATCATGATATCATCATCATCATCATCATGATATTATCATCATCATCATCATCATCATCATCATGATATCATCATCATCATCATATCATCATCATCATCATCATCATCATGATATCATCATCATCATCATCATGATATCATCATCATCATCATGATATCATCATCATCATCATGATAGCATCATCATCATCATCATCATGATATCATCATCATCATGATATCATCATCATGATATCATCATCATCATGATATCATCATCATCATCATCATCATGATATCATCATCATCATGATATCATCATCATCATCATCATCATCATCATGATATCATCATCATCATCATCATCATCATGATATCATCATCATCATCATGATATCATCATCATCATCATGATATCATCATCATCATCATGATATCATCATCATCATCATGATATCATCATCATCATCATGATATCATCATCATCATGATATCATCATCATCATCATCATGATATCATCATCATCATGATATCATCATCATCATCATCATCATCATCATGATATCATCATCATCATCATCATGATATCATCATCATCATCATGATATCATCATCATCATCATGATATCATCATCATCATCATGATATCATCATCATCATCATGATATCATCATCATCATCATATCATCATCATCATCATCATCATCATGATATCATCATCATCATCATCATGATATCATCATCATCATCATCATGATATCATCATCATCATCATCATGATATCATCATCATCATCATCATGATATCATCATCATCATCATCATGATATCATCATCATCATCATCATCATGATATCATCATCATCATCATGATATCATCATCATCATCATGATATCATCATCATCATCATCATCATCATGATATCATCATCATCATCATCATGATATCATCATCATCATCATCATGATATCATCATCATCATCATGATATCATCATCATCATCATCATCATCATCATGATATCATCATCATCATCATCATCATCATCATCATGATATCATCATCATCATCATCATCATCATCATGATATCATCATCATCATCATCATCATCATGATATCATCATCATCATCATCATCATCATGATATCATCATCATCATCATCATCATCATGATATCATCATCATCATCATCATCATCATGATATCATCATCATCATCATCATCATCTCATCATGATATCATCATCATCATCATCATCTCATCATGATATCATCATCATCATCATCATGATATCATCATCATCATCATGATATCATCATCATCATCATGATATCATCATCATCATCATCATCATGATATCATCATCATCATCATGATATCATCATCATGATATCATCATCATCTCATCATGATATCATCATCATCATGATATCATCATCATCATCATCCCATCATGATATCATCATCATCATCATCTCATGATATCATCATCATCATCATCATCATGATATCTTCATCATCATCATGATAGCATCATCATCATCATCATCATGATAGCATCATCATCATCATCATCATCATCATGATATCATCATCATCATCATCATGATATCATCATCATCATCATCATGATATCATCATCATCATCATCATGATATCATCATCATCATCATCATGATATCATCATCATCATCATCATGATATCATCATCATCATCATCATGATATCATCATCATCATCATCATCATCATTATCATGATATCATCATCATCATCATATCATCATCATCATCATGATAGCATCATCATCATCATCATCATGATATCATCATCATCATCATCATCATGATATCATCATCATCATCATGATATCATCATCATCATCATGATATCATCATCATCATGATATCATCATCATCATCATCATGATGATATGATATCATGATGATGATGATGATGATGATGATATCATGATGATGATGATGATGATGATGATATCATGATGATGATGATGATGATGATATCATGATGATGATGATGATGATGATGATATCATGATGATGATATCATGATGATGATGATATCATGATGATGATGATGATGATGATGATATCATGATGATGATGATGATGATGATGATGATATCATGATGATGATGATGATGATGATATCATGATGATGATGATGATGATATCATGATGATGATGATGATGATGATATCATGATGATGATGATGATGATGATATCATGATGATGATGATGATGATATCATCATCATCATCATCATGATATCATCATCATCATCATCATGATATCATCATCATCATCATCATGATATCATCATCATCATCATCATGATATCATCATCATCATCATCATCATGATATCATCATCATCATCATCATGATATCATCATCATCATGATAGCATCATCATCATCATCATCATGATATCATCATCATCATGATATCATCATCATCATGATATCATCATCATCATCATCATCATGATATCATCATCATCATGATATCATCATCATCATGATATCATCATCATCATCATCATGATATCATCATCATCATCATGATATCATCATCATCATCATGATATCATCATCATCATCATGATATCATCATCATCATCATGATATCATCATCATCATCATGATATCATCATCATCATCATGATATCATCATCATCATCATCATCATCATGATATCATCATCATCATCATCATGATATCATCATCATCATCATCATCATCATGATATCATCATCATCATCATGATATCATCATCATCATCATCATGATATCATCATCATCATCATCATGATATCATCATCATCATCATCATCATGATATCATCATCATCATCATGATATCATCATCATCATCATGATATCATCATCATCATCATGATATCATCATCATCATCATCATCATCATCATCATCATGATATCATCATCATCATCATCATCATCATCATCATGATATCATCATCATCATCATCATCATGATATCATCATCATCATCATCATGATATCATCATCATCATCATCATCATGATATCATCATCATCATCATCATCATCATCATGATATCATCATCATCATCATCATCATGATATCATCATCATCATCATCATGATATCATCATCATCATCATCATCATCATGATATCATCATCATCATCATCATCATGATATCATCATCATCATCATCATCATGATATCATCATCATCATCATGATATCATCATCATCATGATAGCATCATCATCATCATCATCATGATATCATCATCATCATGATATCATCATCATCATGATATCATCATCATCATCATCATCATGATATCATCATCATCATGATATCATCATCATCATGATATCATCATCATGATATCATCATCATCATCATGATATCATCATCATCATCATGATATCATCATCATCATCATCATCATCATCATGATATCATCATCATCATGATATCATCATCATCATCATGATATCATCATCATCATCATGATATCATCATCATCATCATCATCATCATGATATCATCATCATCATCATCATGATATCATCATCATCATCATCATCATCATGATATCATCATCATCATCATGATATCATCATCATCATCATCATGATATCATCATCATCATCATGATATCATCATCATCATCATGATATCATCATCATCATCATGATATCATCATCATCATCATGATATCATCATCATCATCATGATATCATCATCATCATCATGATATCATCATCATCATCATCATCATCATCATCATGATATCATCATCATCATCATCATCATGATATCATCATCATCATCATCATATCATCATCATCATCATCATCATGATATCATCATCATCATCATCATCATCATCATGATATCATCATCATCATCATCATCATGATATCATCATCATCATCATGATATCATCATCATCATCATCATCATGATATCATCATCATCATCATCATCATGATATCATCATCATCATCATCATCATCATCATCATCATGATATCATCATCATCATCATCATCATCATCATCATGATATCATCATCATCATCATCATCATCATCATCATGATATCATCATCATCATCATCATCATCATGATATCATCATCATCATCATCATCATCATGATATCATCATCATCATCATCATCTCATCATGATATCATCATCATCATCATCATCATCTCATCATGATATCATCATCATCATCATCATGATATCATCATCATCATCATCATCATGATATCATCATCATGATATCATCATCATCTCATCATGATATCATCATCATCATGATATCATCATCATCATCATCATCATGATATCATCATCATCATCATCATCATCATGATATCATCATCATCATCATCATCATCATGATATCATCATCATCATCATCATCATCATCATCATGATATCATCATCATCATCATCATCATGATATCATCATCATGATATTATCATCATCATCATCATCATGATATTATCATCATCATCATCATCATGATATTATCATCATCATCATCATCATGATATTATCATCATCATCATCATCATGATATTATCATCATCATCATCATCACGATATTATCATCATCATCATCATCATGATATTATCATCATCATCATCATCATGATATTATCATCATCATCATGATATTATCATCATCATCATCATGATATTATCATCATAATCATCAGCATCATCATCATGATATTATCATCATCATCATCATCATCATGATATTATCATCATCATCATCATCATCATCATGATATTATCATCATCATCATCATCATCATATTATCATCATCATCATCATCATGATATCATCATCATCATCATCATCATGATATCATCATCATCATCATGATATCATCATCATCATCATGATATCATCATCATTATCATGATATCATCATCATCATCATGATATCATCATCATCATCATGATATCATCTTCATCATCATCATCATGATATCATCATCATCATCATGATATCATCATCATCATCATCATCATGATATCATCATCATCATCATCATGATATCATCATCATCATCATCATCATGATATCATCATCATCATCATCATGATATCATCATCATCATCATCATCATGATATCATCATCATCATCATCATCATCATGATATCATCATCATCATCATCATGATATCATCATCATCATCATCATCATCATGATATCATCATCATCATCATCATCATAATGATATCATCATCATCATGATATCATCATCATCATGATATCATCATCATCATCATCATCATGATATCATCATCATCATCATCATGATATCATCATCATCATCATCATGATATCATCATCATCATCATCATCATGATATCATCATCATCATCATCATCATGATATCATCATCATCATCATCATCATGATATCATCATCATCATCATCATCATCATCATCATCATCATCATCATCATCATCATCATGATATCATCATCATCATCATCATCATGATATCATCATCATCATCATCATCATGATATCATCATCATCATCATCATGATATCATCATCATCATCATCATGATATCATCATCATGATATCATCATCATCATCATCATCATGATATCATCATCATGATATCATCATCATCATCATCATCATGATATCATCATCATGATATCATCATCATCATCATCATCATGATATCATCATCATGATATCATCATCATCATCATCATCATCATCATGATATCATCATCATCATCATGATATCATCATCATCATCATCATCATGATATCATCATCATCATCATCATCATCATGATATCATCATCATCATCATCATCATCATGATATCATCATCATCATCATCATCATCATGATATCATCATCATCATCATCATCATCATCATGATATCATCATCATCATCATCATCATCATGATATCATCATCATGATATCATCATCATCATAATCATCATCATGATATCATCATCATCATCATGATATCATCATCATCATCATCATCATGATATCAATATCATCATCATCATCATGATATCATCATCATCATCATCATCATGATATCATCATCATCATCATGATATCATCATCATCATCAGCATCATCATCTCATCATCATCATCATCATGATATCATCATCATCATCATCATGATATCATCATCATCATCATCATCATGATATCATCATCATCATCATCATCATCATGATATCATCATCATCATCATCATCATCATCATCATATCATCATCATCATCATCATATCATCATCATCATCATGATATCATCATCATCATCATCATGATATCAATATCATCATCATCATCATGATATCATCATCATCATCATCATGATATCATCATCATCATGATATCATCATCATCATGATATCATCATCATCATCATCATCATGATATCATCATCATCATCATCATCATGATATCATAATCATCATCATGATATCATCATCATCATCATCTCATCATGATATCATCATCATCTCATCATGATATCATCATCATCATCATCATCATGATATCATCATCATCATGATATCATCATCATCATCATGATATCATCATCATCATCATGATATCATCATCATCATCATCATGATATCATCATCATGATATCATCATCATCATGATATCATCATCATCATCATGATATCATCATCATCATCATCATGATATCATCATCATCATCATGATATCATCATCATCATCATCATCATCATGATATCATCATCATCTCATCATGATATCATCATCATCTCATCATGATATCATCATCATCATCATGATATCATCATCATCATCATCATCATCATGATATCATCATCATCATCATCATCATGATATCATCATCATCATCATCATCATGATATCATCATCATCATCATCATCATGATATCATCATCATCATCATCTCATCATGATATCATCATCATCATCATCATCATCATCATGATATCATCATCATCATGATATCATCATCATCATGATATCATCATCATCATCATCATCATGATATCATCATCATCATCATCATCATCATTATGATATCATCATCATCATCATCATCATCATTATGATATCATCATCATCATCATCATCATGATATCATCATCATCCTCATCATGATATCATCATCATCATCATCATGATATCATCATCATCATCATCATCATGATATCATCATCATCATCATCATGATATCATCATCATCATCATCATCATGATATCATCATCATCATCATCATCATGATATCATCATCATCATCATCATCATCTCATCATCATCATCATCATCATGATATCATCATCATCATCATGATATCATCATCATCTCATCATGATATCATCATCATCTCATCATGATATCATCATCATCATCATCATCATCATGATATCATCATCATCATCATCATGATATCATCATCATCATCATCATGATATCATCATCATCATGATATCATCATCATCATCATCATCATGATATCATCATCATCATGATATCATCATCATCATGATATCATCATCATCATCATGATATCATCATCATCATCATCATCATCATGATATCATCATCATCATCATGATATCATCATCATCATCATCATGATATCATCATCATCATCATCATCATGATATCATCATCATCATCATCATCATCATCATGATATCATCATCATCATCATCATCATGATATCATCATCATCATCATCATCATCATGATATCATCATCATCATCATCATGATATCATCATCATCATCATCATCATCATCATGATATCATCATCATCATCATCATCATCATGATATCATCATCATCATCATGATATCATCATCATCATCATCATCATGATATCATCATCATCATCATGATATCATCATCATCATCATGATATCATCATCATCATCATGATATCATCATCATCATCATGATATCATCATCATCATCATCATCATCATGATATCATCATCATCATCATCATCATCATGATATCATCATCATCATCATCATATCATCATCATCATATCATCATCATCATCATCATCATGATATCATCATCATCATCATCATCATCATGATATCAACATCATCATCATCTCATCATGATATCATCATCTCATCATGATATCATCATCTCATCATGATATCATCATCATCATCTCATCATGATATCATCATCATCATCTCATCATGATATCATCATCATCATATCATCATCATCATCATCATCATGATATCATCATCATCATCATCATCATCATGATATCAACATCATCATCATCTCATCATGATATCATCATCTCATCATGATATCATCATCATCATCTCATCATGATATCATCATCATCATCTCATCATGATATCATCATCATCATCATATCATCATCATCATCATCATGATATCATCATCATCATCATCTCATCAAGATATCATCATCATCATCATCATCATCTCATCATGATATCATCATCATCATCTCATCATGATATCATCATCATCATCTCATCATGATATCATCATCATCATCTCATCATGATATCATCATCATCATCTCATCATGATATCATCATCATCTCATCATGATATCATCATCATCATCTCATCATGATATCATCAATCATCTCATCATGATATCATCAATCATCTCATCATGATATCATCATCATCATCATCATCATGATATCATCATCATCATCATGATATCATCATCATCATCATCATCATCATGATATCATCATCATCATCATCATCATCATCATCATCATGATATCATCATCATCATCATCATCATGATATCATCATCATCATCATCATCTCATCATGATATCATCATCATCATCTCATCATGATATCATCAATCATCTCATCATGATATCATCATCATCATCATCATCATGATATCATCATCATCATCATCATGATATCATCATCATCATCATCATCATCATCATCATGATATCATCATCATCATCATCATGATATCATCATCATCATCATCATCATCATCATGATATCATCATCTCATCATCTCATCATGATATCATCATCATCATCATCATCATGATATCATCATCATCATCATCATCATCATGATATCATCATCATCATCATCATCATGATATCATCATCATCATCATGATATCATCATCATCATGATATCATCATCATCATCATGATATCATCATCATCATGATATCATCATCATCATCATCATCATCATGATATCATCATCATCATCATCATCATCATCATCATCATCATGATATCATCATCATCCTCATCATGATATCATCATCATCATCATCATCATCATGATATCATCATCATCATCATCATGATATCATCATCATCATCATCATGATATCATCATCATCATCATCATGATATCATCATCATCATCATCATGATATCATCATCATCATCATCATGATATCATCATCATCATCATCATCATCATCATGATATCATCATCATGATATCATCATCATCTCATCATGATATCATCATCATCTCATCATGATATCATCATCATCTCATCATGATATCATCATCATCTCATCATGATATCATCATCATCATCATCATGATATCATCATCATCATCATCATGATATCATCATCATCATCATCATGATATCATCATCATCATCATCATGATATCATCATCATCATCATCATGATATCATCATCATCATGATATCATCATCATCATCATCATCATCATGATATCATCATCATCATGATATCATCATCATCATGATATCATCATCATCATCATCATCATCATGATATCATCATCATCATCATCATCATGATATCATCATCATCATCATCATCATGATATCATCATCATCATCATCATGATATCATCATCATCATCATCATCATGATATCATCATCATCATGATATCATCATCATCATGATATCATCATCATCATCATCATCATGATATCATCATCATCATCATCATCATCATGATATCATCATCATCATCATCATGATATCATCATCATCATCATCATCATCATGATATCATCATCATCATCATCATCATCATGATATCATCATCATCATCATGATATCATCATCATCATCATCATCATGATATCATCATCATCATCATGATATCATCAACATCATCATGATATCATCATCATCATCATGATATCATCATCATCATCATGATATCATCATCATCATCATCATCATCATGATATCATCATCATCATCATCATCATCATGATATCATCATCATCATCATCATATCATCATCATCATATCATCATCATCATCATCATCATGATATCATCATCATCATCATCATCATCATGATATCAACATCATCATCATCTCATCATGATATCATCATCTCATCATGATATCATCATCATCATCTCATCATGATATCATCATCATCATCTCATCATGATATCATCATCATCATATCATCATCATCATCATCATCATGATATCATCATCATCATCATCATCATCATGATATCAACATCATCATCATCTCATCATGATATCATCATCTCATCATGATATCATCATCATCATCTCATCATGATATCATCATCATCATCTCATCATGATATCATCATCATCATCATATCATCATCATCATCATCATGATATCATCATCATCATCATCTCATCAAGATATCATCATCATCATCATCATCTCATCATGATATCATCATCATCATCTCATCATGATATCATCATCATCATCTCATCATGATATCATCATCATCATCTCATCATGATATCATCATCATCATCTCATCATGATATCATCATCATCTCATCATGATATCATCATCATCATCTCATCATGATATCATCAATCATCTCATCATGATATCATCAATCATCTCATCATGATATCATCATCATCATCATCATCATGATATCATCATCATCATCATCATCATCATGATATCATCATCATCATCATCATCATGATATCATCATCATCATCATCATCATCATGATATCATCATCATCATCTCATCATGATATCATCATCATCATCTCATCATGATATCATCAATCATCTCATCATGATATCATCATCATCATCATCATCATGATATCATCATCATCATCATCATGATATCATCATCATCATCATCATCATGATATCATCATCATCATCATCATCATGATATCATCATCATCATCATCATGATATCATCATCATCATCATCATCATCATGATATCATCATCTCATCATCTCATCATGATATCATCATCATCATCATCATCATCATGATATCATCATCATCATCATCATCATGATATCATCATCATCATCATCATCATGATATCATCATCATCATCATGATATCATCATCATCATCATGATATCATCATCATCATGATATCATCATCATCATCATCATCATCATGATATCATCATCATCATCATCATCATCATCATGATATCATCATCATCCTCATCATGATATCATCATCATCATCATCATCATCATCATGATATCATCATCATCATCATCATGATATCATCATCATCATCATCATCATGATATCATCATCATCATCATCATGATATCATCATCATCATCATCATGATATCATAATCATCATCATCATGATATCATCATCATCATCATGATATCATAATCATCATCATCATGATATCATCATCATCATCATCATCATCATCATCATCATCATGATATCATCATCATGATATCATCATCATCTCATCATGATATCATCATCATCTCATCATGATATCATCATCATCTCATCATGATATCATCATCATCTCATCATGATATCATCATCATCATCATCATGATATCATCATCATCATCATCATGATATCATCATCATCATCATCATGATATCATCATCATCATCATCATGATATCATCATCATCATCATCATGATATCATCATCATCATGATATCATCATCATCATCATCATCATCATCATGATATCATCATCATCATGATATCATCATCATCATGATATCATCATCATCATCATCATCATCATGATATCATCATCATCATCATCATCATGATATCATCATCATCATCATCATCATGATATCATCATCATCATCATCATGATATCATCATCATCATCATCATATCATCATCATCATCATCATCATATCATCATCATGATATCATCATCATCTCATCATGATATCATCATCATCATCATCATGATATCATCATCATCATCATGATATCATCATCATCATGATATCATCATCATCATGATATCATCATCATCATCATCATCATCATCATCATCATCATCATCATGATATCATCATCATCATCATCATCATCATCATGATATCATCATCATCATCATCATCATCATGATATCATCATCATCATCATCATCATGATATCATCATCATCATCATCATGATATCATCATCATCATCATCATCATGATATCATCATCATCATCATGATATCATCATCATCATCATGATATCATCATCATCATCATCATCATATCATCATCATCATGATATCATCATCATCATCATCATATCATCATCATCATATCATCATCATCATCATGATATCATCATCATCATCATCATCATCATGATATCAACATCATCATCATCTCATCATGATATCATCATCTCATCATGATATCATCATCATCATCATCTCATCATGATATCATCATCATCATCATCATCATATCATCATCATCATCATCATGATATCATCATCATCATCATCATGATATCATCATCATGATATCATCATCATGATATCATCATCTTGATATCATCATCATCATGATATCATCATCATCATCATGATATCATCATCATCATCATGATATCATCATCATCATCATGATATCATCATCATGATATCATCATCATGATATCATCATCATCATCATCATGATATCATCATCATCATCATCATGATATCATCATCATCATCATCATCATCATCATCATCATGATATCATCATCATCATGATATCATCATCATCATGATATCATCATCATCATCATCATCATCATCATCATGATATCATCATCATCATCATCATGATATCATCATAATCATCTCATCATGATATCATCATCATCATCATCATGATATCATCATCATCATCATCATGATATCATCATCATCATAATCATGATATCATCATCATCATGATATCATCATCATCATCATCATCATGATATCATCATCATGATATCATCATCATGATATCATCATCATCATCATCATCATGATATCATCATCATCATCATCATCATCATCATGATATCATCATCATCATGATATCATCATCATCATCATCATGATATCATCATCATGATATCATCATCATGATATCATCATCTTGATATCATCATCATCATGATATCATCATCATCATCATGATATCATCATCATCATCATGATATCATGATATCATCATCATGATATCATCATCATGATATCATCATCATGATATCATCATCATCATCATCATGATATCATCATCATCATCATGATATCATCATCATCATCATGATATCATCATCATCATCATGATATCATGATATCATCATCATGATATCATCATCATGATATCATCATCATGATATCATCATCATCATCATCATCATGATATCATCATCATCATCATGATATCATCATCATCATCATCATGATATCATCATCATCATCATCATGATATCATCATCATCATCATCATGATATCATCATCATCATCATCATGATATCATCATCATCATCATCATGATATCATCATCATCATCATCATGATATCATCATCATCATCATCATCATCATGATATCGTCATCATCATCATGATATCATCATCATCATGATATCATCATCATCATCATCATCATGATATCATCATCATCATCATCATCATGATATCATCATCATCATCATCATCATCATCATCATCATGATATCATCATCATCATCTCATCATGATATCATCATCATCATCATGATATCATCATCATCATCATCATGATATCATCATCATCATCATCATGATATCATCATCATCATCATCATGATATCATCATCATCATCATGATATCATCATCATCATCATGATATCATCATCATCATCATCATGATATCATCATCATCATCATCATCATGATATCATCATCATCATGATATCATCATCATCATCATCATGATATCATCATCATCATCATCATGATATCATCATCATCATGATATCATCATCATCATCATCATCATCATCATCATCTCATCATGATATCATCATCATCATCATCATGATATCATCATCATCTCATCATGATATCATCATCTCATCATGATATCATCATCTCATCATGATATCATCATCATCATCATGATATCATCATAATCATCATCATGATATCATCATCATCATCATCATGATATCATCATCATCATCATCATGATATCATCATCATCATCATCATGATATCATCATCATCATCATCATGATATCATCATCATCATGATATCCTCATCATCATGATATCATCATCATCATCATCATCATGATATCATCATCATGATATCATAATCATCATCATGATATCATCATCATCATCATGATGTCATCATCATCATCATCATCATCATCATCATGATATCAACATCATCATCATCTCATCATGATATCATCATCTCATCATGATATCATCATCATCATCTCATCATGATATCATCATCATCATCTCATCATGATATCATCATCATCATCATGATATCATCATCATCATCATCATCTCATCAAGATATCATCATCATCATCATCATGATATCATCATCATCTCATCATGATATCATCATCTCATCATGATATCATCATCTCATCATGATATCATCATCATCATCATGATATCATCATCATCATCATCATGATATCATCATCATCATCATCATGATATCATCATCATCATCATCATGATATCATCATCATCATCATCATGATATCATCATCATCATCATCATGATATCATCATCATCATGATATCCTCATCATCATGATATCATCATCATCATCATCATCATGATATCATCATCATGATATCATAATCATCATCATGATATCATCATCATCATCATGATGTCATCATCATCATCATCATCATCATCATCATGATATCAACATCATCATCATCTCATCATGATATCATCATCTCATCATGATATCATCATCATCATCTCATCATGATATCATCATCATCATCTCATCATGATATCATCATCATCATCATGATATCATCATCATCATCATCATCTCATCAAGATATCATCATCATCATCTCATCAAGATATCATCATCATCATCATCTCATCAAGATATCATCATCATCATCATCATCATCATCTCATCATGATATCATCATCATCATCATCATCTCATCATGATATCATCATCATCATCTCATCATGATATCATCATCATCATCATCATCATCTCATCATGATATCATCATCATCATCTCATCATGATATCATCATCATCATCATCATGATATCATCATCATCATCATCTCATCATGATATCATCATCATCATCATCATGATATCATCATCATCATCATCATCTCATCATGATATCATCATCATCATCATCATCTCATCATGATATCATCATCATCATCATCATCATGATATCATCATCATCATCATCATCATGATATCATCAGCATCATCATCATCATCATATCATCATCATCATCATATCATCATCATCATCATATCATCATCATCATCATCATCATCATCATGATATCATCATCATCATCATCATCATGATATCATCATCATCATGATATCATCATCATCATGATATCATCATCATCATGATATCATGATATCATCATCATCATCATGATATCATCATCATCATCATCATCATCATCTCATCAAGATATCATCATCATCATCATCATCTCATCATGATATCATCATCATCATCATCTCATCATGATATCATCATCATCATCATCTCATCATGATATCATCATCATCATCATCTCATCATGATATCATCATCATCATCATCTCATCATGATATCATCATCATCATCATCATCATGATATCATCAGCATCATCTCATCATGATATCATCATCATCATCATCTCATCATGATATCATCATCATCATCATCATCTCATCATGATATCATCATCATCATCATCATCATGATATCATCATCATCATCATCATCATCATGATATCATCATCATCATCATCATGATATCATCATCATCATCATCATGATATCATCATCATCATCATCATGATATCATCATCATCATCATCATCATCATATCATCATCATCATCATCATCATCATGATATCATCATCATCATCATCATGATATCATCATCATCATGATATCATCATCATCATCATCATCATGATATCATCATCATCATATCATCATCATGATATCATCATCATGATATCATCATCTTGATATCATCATCATCATGATATCATCATCATCATCATGATATCATCATCATCATCATGATATCATCATCATCATCATGATATCATCATCATGATATCATCATCATGATATCATCATCATCATATCATCATCATCATGATATCATCATCATCATATCATCATCATCATGATATCATCATCATCATATCATCATCATCATGATATCATCATCATCATCATCATCATGATATCATCATCATCATCATCATCATGATATCATCATCATCATCATCATCATGATAGAAACATAGAAACATAGAATGTGTCGGCAGATAAGAACCATTCGGTCCATCTAGTCTGCCCAATTTTTTTTTTTTGAGTACTTTTATTAGTCCCCCGTTCCCGGTCTTATAGCTAGGATAGCCTTGTGTCTATCCCACGCATGCTTAAAATCCTTGACTGTGTTTACCTCTACCACTTCTGCTGGCAGGCTATTCCATACATCCACTACCCTCTCAGTAAAGTAATACTTCCTGATATTACTTTTAAATCGTTGCCCCTCTAATTTAAGACTATGTCCTCTAGTTGTGGTAGTTTTTCTTCTTTTAAATATACTCTCTTCCTTTACTGTGTTGATTCCCTTTATGTATTTAAATGTTTCTATCATATCCCCCCTGTTACGTCTTTCCTCCAAGCTATACATGTTAAGATGCTTTAACCTTTCCTGGTAAGTTTTATCCTTCAACCCATGAACCAGTTTAGTAGCCCTTCTCTGAACTCTCTCCAAAGTATCAATATCCTTCTGGAGATAAGGTCTCCAGTACTGCGTACAATACTCCAAGTGAGGTCTCACCAGTGCTCTGTACAATGGCATGAGCACTTCCCTCTTCCTATTGCTAATACCTCTCCCTATGCAACCAAGCATTCTGCTAGCATTTCCTGCTGCTCTATTGCATTGCCTACCTAGGTGATATCATCATCATCATCATCATCATGATATCATCATCATCATCATCATCATGATATCATCATCATCATCATGATATCATCATCATCATGATATCATCATCATGATATCATCATCATGATATCATCATCATCATCATCATCATCATCATGATTTCATCATCATCATCATCATCATCATGATATCATCATCATCATGATATCATCATCATCATCATCATCATCATCATGATTTCATCATCATCATCATCATCATCATGATATCATCATCATCATGATATCATCATCATCATCATCATCATCATCTCATCATGATATCATCATCATCTCATCATGATATCATCATCATCATCATCATCTCATCATGATATCATCATCATCTCATCATGATATCATCATCATCTCATCATGATATCATCATCTCATCATGATATCATCATCTCATCATATCATCATCATCATCATCATCATGATATCATCATCATCATCATGATATCATCATCATCATCATCATGATATCATCATCATCATGATATCATCATCATCATCATCATATCATCATCATCATGATATCATCATCATCATCATCATCATCATCATCATGATATCATCATCATGATATCATCATCATCATCATCATCATCATCATCATGATATCATCATCATGATATCATAATCATCATCATGATATCATCATCATCATCATCATCATGATATCATCATCATCATCTCATCATGATATCATCATCATCTCATCATGATATCATCATCATCATCATCATCATGATATCATCATCATATCATCATCATATCATCATCATGATATCATCATCATCATCATCATCATATCATCATCATGATATCATCATCATCATCATCATCATCATGATATCATCATCATGATATCATAATCATCATCATGATATCATCATCATCATCATCATCATGATATCATCATCATCATCTCATCATGATATCATCATCATCTCATCAT
Organism: Pelodytes ibericus; assembly: GCA_036172795.1. Taxonomy (NCBI): domain Eukaryota; kingdom Metazoa; phylum Chordata; class Amphibia; order Anura; family Pelodytidae; genus Pelodytes; species Pelodytes ibericus. Next base: position 793,137 of record JAYKOZ010000084.1, read on the forward strand.
GATATCATCATCATCATCATCATCATGATATCATCATCATATCATCATCATGATATCATCATCATCTTCATCATCATGATATCATCATCATCATCATCATAATGATATCATCATCATCATCATCATCATCATCATAATGATATCATCATCATCATCATCATCATATCATCATCATCATCATATCATCATCATCATCATCATCATCATCTCATCATGATATCATCATCATCTCATCATGATATCATGATATCATCATCATCATCATCATCATGATATCATCATCATCATGATATCATCATCATCATCATCATCATGATATCATCATCATCATCATCATCATGATATCATCATCATCATCATCATCATCATGATATCATCATATCATCATCATCATCTCATCATGATATCATCATCATCATCATCATCATCATCATGATATCATCATCATCATCATCATCATGATATCATCATCATCATCATCATCTCATCATGATATCATCATCATCTCATCATGATATCATCATCATCATCATCTCATCATGATATCATCATCATCTCATCATGATATCATCATCATCTCATCATGATATCATAATCTCATCATGATATCATCATCTCATCATGATATCATCATCTCATCATGATATCATCATCATCATCATCATCATGATATCATCATCATCATCATCATGATATCATCATCATCATCATCATGATATCATCATCATCATGATATCATCATCATCATGATATCATCATCATCATCATCATCATGATATCATCATCATCATCTCATCATGATATCATCATCATCATCATCATCTCATCATGATATCATCATCATCATCATCATCATGATATCATCATCATCATCTCATCATGATATCATCATTATCTCATCATGATATCATCATCATCATCATCATGATATCATCATCATATCATCATCATATCATCATCATGATATCATCATCATCATCATCATCATATCATCATCATGATATCATCATCATCATCATCATCATCATGATATCATCATCATGATATCATAATCATCATCATGATATCATCATCATCATCATCATCATGATATCATCATCATCATCTCATCATGATATCATCATCATCTCATCATGATATCATCATCATCATCATCATCATGATATCATCATCATATCATCATCATGATATCATCATCATCTTCATCATCATGATATCATCATCATCATCATCATAATGATATCATCATCATCATCATCATCATCATCATAATGATATCATCATCATCATCATCATCATATCATCATCATCATCATATCATCATCATCATCATCATCATCATCTCATCATGATATCATCATCATCATCATAATGATATCATGATATCATCATCATCATCATCATCATGATATCATCATCATCATGATATCATCATCATCATCATCATCATGATATCATCATCATCATCATCATCATGATATCATCATCATCATCATCATCATCATGATATCATCATATCATCATCATCATCTCATCATGATATCATCATCATCATCATCATCATCATCATGATATCATCATCATCATCATCATCATGATATCATCATCATCATCATCATCTCATCATGATATCATCATCATCTCATCATGATATCATCATCATCATCATCTCATCATGATATCATCATCATCTCATCATGATATCATCATCATCTCATCATGATATCATAATCTCATCATGATATCATCATCTCATCATGATATCATCATCTCATCATGATATCATCATCATCATCATCATCATGATATCATCATCATCATCATCATGATATCATCATCATCATCATCATGATATCATCATCATCATGATATCATCATCATCATGATATCATCATCATCATCATCATCATGATATCATCATCATCATCTCATCATGATATCATCATCATCATCATCATCTCATCATGATATCATCATCATCATCATCATCATGATATCATCATCATCATCTCATCATGATATCATCATTATCTCATCATGATATCATCATCATCATCATCATGATATCATCATCATATCATCATCATGATATCATCATCATCATCATCATGATATCATCATCATCATCATCATCATCATGATATCATCATCATCATCAGCATCATGATATCATCATCATCATCATCATCATGATATCATCATCATCATCATCATCATGATATCATCATCATCATCATCATCATGATATCATCATCATCATCATCATCATGATATCATCATCATCATCATCATCATCATGATATCATCATCATCTTCATCATCATGATATCATCATCATCATCATAATGATATCATCATCATCATCATCATAATGATATCATCATCATCATCATCATCATAATGATATCATCATCATCATCATCATAATGATATCATCATCATCATCATCATCTCATCATGATATCATCATCATCTCATCATGATATCATCATCATCTCATCATGATATCATCATCATCTCATCATGATATCATCATCTCATCATGATATCATCATCATCATCATGATATCATCATCATCATCATGATATCATCATCATCATCATCATCATCATGATATCATCATCATCATCATCATCATGATATCATCATCATCATCATGATATCATCATCATCATCATCATCATGATATCATCATCATCATCATCATCATCATGATATCATCATCATCATCATCATGATATCATCATCATCATCATCATCATGATATCATCATCATCATCATCATGATATCATCATCATCATCATCATCATGATATCATCATCATCATCATGATATCATCATTATCATCATCATCATCATGATATCATCATCATCATCATCATGATATCATCATCATGATATCATAATCATCATCATGATATCATCATCATCATCATGATATCATCATCATGATATCATAATCATCATCATGATATCATCATCATCATCATCATAATGATATCATCATCATCATCATCATCATCATAATGATATCATCATCATCATCATCATCATAATGATATCATCATCATCATCATCATCATCATCATATCATCATCATCATCATCATCTCATCATGATATCATCATCTCATCATGATATCATCATCATCATCATGATATCATCATCATCATCATCATCATCATCATGATATCATCATCATCATCATCATCATGATATCATCATCATCATCATCATCATGATATCATCATCATCATCATGATATCATCATCATCATCATGATATCATCATCATCATCATCATCATCATCATCATGATATCATCATCATCATCATGATATCATCATCATCATCATCATCATCATGATATCATCATCATCATCATCATGATATCATCATCATCATCATCATCATCATCATGATATCATCATCATCATCATCATGATATCATCACCATGATATCATAATCATCATCATGATATCATAATCATCATCATGATATCATCATCATGATATCATAATCATCATCATGATATCATCATCATCATCATCATGATATCATCATCATCATCATCATCATGATATCATCATCATCATCATCATCATGATATCATCATCATCTCATCATGATATCATCATCATCATCATCATCATGATATCATCATCATCATCATGATATCATCATCATCATGATATCATCATCATCATCATCATGATATCATCATCATCATCATGATATCATCATCATCATCATCATGATATCATCATCATCATCATGATATCATCATCATCATCATCATCATGATATCATCATCATCATCATCATGATATCATCATCATCATCATCATGATATCATCATCATCATCATCATGATATAATCATCATCATCATCATCATCATCATCATGATATCATCATCATCATCATCTCATCATGATATCATCATCTCATCATGATATCATCATCATCTCATCATGATATCATCATCATCATCATCATCTCATCATGATATCATCATCATCTCATCATGATATCATCATCATCTCATCATGATATCATCATCATCTCATCATGATATCATCATCTCATCATGATATCATCATCTCATCATGATATCATCATCTCATCATATCATCATCATCATCATCATCATGATATCATCATCATCATCATCATGATATCATCATCATCATCATCATGATATCATCATCATCATGATATCATCATCATCATGATATCATCATCATCATGATATCATCATCATCATCATCATCATCATCATCATGATATCATCATCATGATATCATAATCATCATCATGATATCATCATCATCATCATCATCATGATATCATCATCATCATCTCATCATGATATCATCATCATCTCATCATGATATCATCATCATCATCATCATCATGATATCATCATCATATCATCATCATATCATCATCATGATATCATCATCATCATCATCATCATATCATCATCATGATATCATCATCATCATCATCATGATATCATCATCATGATATCATAATCATCATCATGATATCATCATCATCATCATCATCATGATATCATCATCATCATCTCATCATGATATCATCATCATCTCATCATCATATCATCATCATCATCATCATCATGATATCATCATCATCATATCATCATCATGATATCATCATCATCTTCATCATCATGATATCATCATCATCATCATCATAATGATATCATCATCATCATCATCATCATCATATCATCATCATCATCATATCATCATCATCATCATATCATCATCATCATCATCATCATCATCTCATCATGATATCATCATCATCTCATCATGATATCATGATATCATCATCATCATCATCATCATGATATCATCATCATCATGATATCATCATCATCATCATCATCATCATCATCATGATATCATCATCATCATGATATCATCATCATCATCATCATCATCATCATGATATCATCATCATGATATCATCATCATCATATCATCATCATGATATCATCATCATCATCATCATCATGATATCATCATCATCATCATCATCATGATATCATCATCATCATCATCATCATCATGATATCATCATATCATCATCATCATCTCATCATGATATCATCATCATCATCATCATCATCATCATGATATCATCATCATCATCATCATCATGATATCATCATCATCATCATCATCATCTCATCATGATATCATCATCATCTCATCATGATATCATCATCATCATCATCTCATCATGATATCATCATCATCTCATCATGATATCATCATCATCTCATCATGATATCATAATCTCATCATGATATCATCATCTCATCATGATATCATCATCATCATCATCATCATGATATCATCATCATCATCATCATGATATCATCATCATCATCATCATGATATCATCATCATCATGATATCATCATCATCATGATATCATCATCATCATGATATCATCATCATCATCATCATCATGATATCATCATCATCATCTCATCATGATATCATCATCATCATCATCATCTCATCATGATATCATCATCATCATCATCATCATGATATCATCATCATCATCTCATCATGATATCATCATTATCTCATCATGATATCATCATCATCATCATCATGATATCATCATCATATCATCATCATGATATCATCATCATCATCATCATGATATCATCATCATCATCATCATCATCATGATATCATCATCATCATCATCAGCATCATGATATCATCATCATCATCATCATCATGATATCATCATCATCATCATCATCATGATATCATCATCATCATCATCATCATGATATCATCATCATCATCATCATCATGATATCATCATCATCATCATCATCATCATGATATCATCATCATCTTCATCATCATGATATCATCATCATCATCATAATGATATCATCATCATCATCATCATAATGATATCATCATCATCATCATCATCATAATGATATCATCATCATCATCATCATAATGATATCATCATCATCATCATCATCTCATCATGATATCATCATCATCTCATCATGATATCATCATCTCATCATGATATCATCATCATCTCATCATGATATCATCATCTCATCATGATATCATCATCATCATCATGATATCATCATCATCATCATGATATCATCATCATCATCATCATCATCATGATATCATCATCATCATCATCATCATGATATCATCATCATCATCATGATATCATCATCATCATCATCATCATGATATCATCATCATCATCATCATCATCATGATATCATCATCATCATCATCATGATATCATCATCATCATCATCATCATGATATCATCATCATCATCATCATGATATCATCATCATCATCATCATCATCATGATATCATCATCATCATCATGATATCATCATTATCATCATCATCATCATGATATCATCATCATCATCATCATGATATCATCATCATGATATCATAATCATCATCATGATATCATAATCATCATCATGATATCATCATCATGATATCATAATCATCATCATGATATCATCATCATCATCATAATGATATCATCATCATCATCATCATCATCATAATGATATCATCATCATCATCATCATCATAATGATATCATCATCATCATCATCATCATCATATCATCATCATCATCATCATCTCATCATGATATCATCATCTCATCATGATATCATCATCATCATCATGATATCATCATCATCATCATCATCATCATCATGATATCATCATCATCATCATCATCATGATATCATCATCATCATCATCATCATGATATCATCATCATCATCATGATATCATCATCATCATCATGATATCATCATCATCATCATCATCATCATCATCATCATCATCATCATGATATCATCATCATCATCATGATATCATCATCATCATCATCATCATCATGATATCATCATCATCATCATCATGATATCATCATCATCATCATCATGATATCATCATCATCATCATCATCATCATCATCATCATGATATCATCATCATCATCATCATGATATCATCATCATGATATCATAATCATCATCATGATATCATAATCATCATCATGATATCATCATCATGATATCATAATCATCATCATGATATCATCATCATCATCATCATGATATCATCATCATCATGATATCATCATCATCATCATCATCATCATGATATTATCATCATCTCATCATGATATCATCATCATCATCATCATCATGATATCATCATCATCATCATGATATCATCATCATCATGATATCATCATCATCATCATCATGATATCATCATCATCATCATCATGATATCATCATCATCATCATGATATCATCATCATCATCATGATATCATCATCATCATCATGATATCATCATCATCATCATCATCATGATATCATCATCATCATCATCATGATATCATCATCATCATCATCATGATATCATCATCATCATCATCATGATATAATCATCATCATCATCATCATCATCATGATATCATCATCATCATCATCTCATCATGATATCATCATCTCATCATGATATCATCATCTCATCATCTCATCATGATATCATCATCATCATCATCATGATATCATCATCATCATGATATCATCATCATCATCATCATGATATCATCATCATCATCATCATGATATCATCATCATCATCATCATCATGATATCATCATCATCATCATCATCATGATATCATCATCATCATCATGATATCATCATCATCATCATATCATCATCATTGAAAGGGTTAAATTGATGTTGAGAAGCCCCCCTTGCTTGACCAAGTTCAGATAAAGGTCACAGTCCCTGAGGAAGTCAGATAAGACATAATGGTTTATGTTAGAAAGGTCTTAGACTACAAAAAGAGGAACTAATGTTGTAGCAAGTTTCAACTGTCTTTTCTGCTGACTGACTATATTGAGATTTATTTTAGCTTTTCTGCCTAGTGACAATATATGTACCCATTGTCCACCCCCCCTTGTGACATGTATACGCCGCCTCTCATGTACTTGATGCTATGTTTGTGCAAAACCTATAACCAATCAATGCACAGGACAACGCCTAGATTTGTGTATAAATACCAATGTGTAATAAACTACATTCAGAGCTGAGGATAAAGAAGCACGTGCCTCTGTGTATTTTGTTTTCCGCCTTCACAGCTCTCCAGATATCTGCTAACCTGCCACACATCAACGGCCTTAGAAGTAACTGATCAAGGAACAGAGACCGGCCGTTCCTTTCAATTTGGTGTCAGAAGTGGGATTCGGACATACAGGGTGAGTACAAGTTGTGCATGGTTGTATTTTATACTTCTATGCTGTGCTCCCTTGTCTCTCCGAATCCCGTACCTAAAAATTTAGTGGCTTAAGTAAAGCCGTGGGTTGTTGTTAAACACTTGTCACTGGGACGAGATAATATTGTGTTTCTGGTACACAATTTAAAATAATCTATTGATCTATGGTACTTGTCACTGGGACGAGAAATATTAAGATTTCACTGGGAAATCGCTGAAGCACAAATAATAGATATAGATATTAAGATTTCACTGGGAAATCGCTGAAGTGCGTGACACTGGGTCGCGGCACAGTTTAACAAAACCTACTAAGAGATATATATGTATATATGTAGATAAATATATACAAGCAATTTGTAATTAGGAAGTGTTACTTTCTAAACTGTCGTTGGTGTGTCAAAGGTTATTTGTACATATGTTAAAGTATAAGATAAGAATTGTACATTAAGTTGTGTGAACTGCATAAAATTATCTGTTCATAATGGGACAAAAGTTAAGTAATTTAGCAATTACAAGTTTTATATCAGGTAAAAGGAATGATGTCCCTTTGTATGGAATCCCCATTATTATATTTAAATTTATGTGACCGCAGTATGTAGTTCAGGTATGATAATGTCATAATAAATAAACCTTAAAGGAAGAGAAAATTAACAAGGGTAAATCTAAATACCCTAAGAGTCCTGTCCCACAGAAAGCCAAGACAGAGTCGCTGTATCCAGCACTTCCTGTTTGCTCAGAGCCCACACAGTAGAGCGACATGCACATTGTCAGATAAGGAATTAACTGCTTTGTCTGTGGCCATAAGGTATGTTTGATTTGTCTCCCTGCAGTACACAGTGTTTTATGTATATAGTAGAAATTTTATGTATAAAGTATAAGAATATTATAACATTGCATTGTTAAACAGAATTATAAGTGTTAAGTATTTATAGTGTGGCTGGGACACATGTATAAGTAAGAAGATAATAGTTCTGAACTGAAGTTATGTAACAGAGGATACAGATCCTTCTGTAAAACATATTGAAGATTAGAGTCTCGTGTCTGTAACTCCCAAGTACACGGTATCTTGGTGTTTTGGATATGTTAGCTGTGCAAGTTGATAAGACCATAGAAGCTGTGGCATAATTATGTTTAATGTTGTCATTAGGAGAATTGTCATTATTGTTTAAATATTTGTATAAGTAATTTTTGCAACTGCTATTTTTAAGATATAATTGTATTTTTATAAGTGATGTCTGCGCAAATGGGCAATAGTGTTACAGTAAAAGTCTTTAATATTTTACCACAAGAGTAGAGACATGTCCTAGTTTCGTGTCAACAGCCCCAAAGTAGCAGTCGTGTTTTATGGAGATGTAACAAAAAGCAAGTGTTTTATATTTAGTGGAGTACAGAGGATGGATCTCATGGATTAGTCAAATGAGCGCTCACAAAAAAAAAAAAATACGGCATTTTCAGCCTTTTAGTATAATTTTGAATGATTCATGAGTGAAGGTCTTCTGGGTTATATTCATCAGTGTGACAAGAAGTTTTATAATAAATTAGTTTTAGCAGGAAATTAACAATAGTCACTGTAGTTGTGTTATTTTGGGTAAGCAGAGTTGTTTTATTTTGGCATAGTCAGTAATTTTATTACTGTCATTAATTTGCTACTGCGCTTGCGTAACTGTATTTTTCAGTAATAAAAATAAAAATATGTGTGTGTAAAACAATATGAGTCATATATTACTCAAGGTCTCTCTTGGACATCATGTTATATATACGTGATCAATCCAGTGGATAGTATAACAGCTGTAAAATTTCATAAATGCCATTATTTGATTTTTATTAAGGTTTATTTTGATTCAATCTATATATTCAGTGGCATCATGTAAAATTATGAGGGTAAAAAGAAATCTAATATTTGTTTAAAAATTCTAAATATTTAACAGGTTTTACATGTTACCTATTAGAAATGTTTATTTGTTTAGGGTATATTTTTTCCTTTTTGTATTTGGGTATCTTGACCGGTATATATTTTTTGTGTAGGTTGGAAGGATTTTTGTATTTGAATTTTTAGTGTATGTTGAAGATGGATTTTGGTTTTTTCCAATATAAGATATCACATTTTCCAACACTTTAGATAAAATAGATAAGGAAAGATGTATTGATTATTTTTAAGGTATTTGTAGGTACTGATATATTTTAGATTTAAGTAGGATTTCACAGTTGATACTAGAAAAAGACTTGAGTAACGTTTATTCGTAAAATGTTGAGAAGTGGGGGATTTTTGTGTTAAGCTGTTGAAGGCTTTGTGGGCCATGGAAATAGCAATTGATAAAGATAAAAGGTTTTTGTATGTTGTAGAAGGTGAGAGGTCATGTTGCAAATATGTATAAAGAGAAGATGTTATGGACTAAGAATATAACAGTTAGGATTTAAAAGTGAATATTAATTTGAAAGGAAAGAAATAAGTAATAATGTGTATGGTATATACCAATAAGAGGTAGAACTTTTGGTTTATACTGAAAAGTATTGATTAGTGTTTTTAAATAAACTCCCTGCCCATCCAATATAATTTTGGGTAACTTGCATTTACCGTAATTGTTTTATTTTTGTGGTGTGACCAGAATTATTTTTACAGTGCTACAGCACTACTTACATTGTTGGTGATATATGAATATCATTTTCAAACTATAGGGAACGTCAGATTATCAACCGGAGAGCAATACATATTTAAATAAATAGAGAGCTAGCATTATATACAGTAAATATATATACACACACACACACACACACATACGTGATGCTAAAAATGTTCATTTGTTGTATTTTAGTTTTTGTTATAATTAAGGCAAATGTGATACATTGGGAGAGATTATTAAGTTGTTGTTTAAAATTTTAGATACAAGTAAAATTTTAATTTATGAGAATGTACATCTGTCAGTGATTAGTGGAAAGAATTAGCAAGTGTCATGTTCTTAAACATGCTGTGGTGTTGGAGGTGAAAGAGTTAATTATATAAATTCAGATAGTTTTTGTTGTATATGAAAGAGAGAAAAAGTCCCCCCAGAAACCCCCCCTTCATTTCCCCTTCTATCTGTTTGTCTAATTGCAGATAAGAGAGTTGTAGCAGTGGCTGCAAAAGTATTTTTTTTTTGTGAAGGGATGGGGAATGCGCCAAAGTTATGTTCTGTGCTGTGGTCATGTTGATAGTATATTGATAATGGTCAAGAGATATATTTTGTTGTCAATAATTTTGATGAAGTATATGTAGCAATTGTGAATTTTTATAAAATATTTTTTTTTTGACAGGTCACGTCTGTTATTTTTATTGAATTAGTTCCAGCATATACTGATGTTGTTTCAGAGTTTACTGATAAGGACCAGCAAACCTAGATTATTACTGATGCAGTTCCAGTAAGAGGTCTTAATCACTAATGAAGAGCTAATGATTATTAACAGTGAGTGATTATTATTATCAGTTGTATATTACACTCATCATGCTCAGTCAGGAGATTCATAAAAATAATAATAATATTTTTAAGAACAAAAGAGTGGTCTAGTTATTTTGAGACATGAGTTAAGAGTCATAATATTAATAATAATATTTTAAAGTAAAGCAAATAAACCAAAATATTTAATGAAATATTGCATGTTACTAATTGGAATATTTTGAGTTTTATTTCCATATAGATTAAAGCTGTACAGCCAACAAAAGACAAGTTCACAGTGCACCAACGAATCTATTGCTGATAAAAGATTATTTCTAAAGAAAGAAAAAGTTTATTTTAAAAGAAGAAATACTTACAATACAAGTAAAGAAAGGATCCTAACAAAGTCTACTGGAATAGTGTTGTGAAGATTGTTCAAATTAACTCCTGGATCCATGTTATTTGCATAAATCACATTCCTGTACTGACAAACAGGCCAACAAAGGAGCAGCAATTTAATGTTTTGATGGGCATAATAATCCCTGACCACTAGCCAACATAAGATGAGTCGTCAACCTAGGATAACTCGCAAAGAATACACCCAAGAGTCTGCAACAGATACAACAGTATACAAAAGATCATCATTGTTGGGAAGTATATTTTCATATGTACAAATGTATACAATTGTTATTGAAGGCTTGTAATTTTTGTAGTAGAGATTTGTTTAATTGTGATATTACAGGTATGTTTAGAATATAGTGAATTTTTGCAGACTGACTCTACCAAACACAATGAGTCGACCAATAAGAAACTGTATTTTGATGATATGTTTGTGGAATTTTATGTAGACAGTATATAAAATCTCAGGAAATGTATCTGATATTTTAAATAGGTTAGTTTGTTTTTGTAAGAGAGACTAATCAAGAAGGATTATGGATTTAAGGAATAGGTTAAAAAGTGTCCACAAGTAATCCGTGAGATCCCCTGGGACTGGGAAATTGGCTAGGATCACTTGGAGCGAAACTTGTAAGTGGTTTAGCATGTGTGAGATCAGTGTTGCTAATTGTTTATGTTGTTTGTTTCAAGGGTCTCATCCTCAAGTGCATCCTGACCACTGACATCATGCCCCTACGAGAAGACTGGAAGACACTGCTCAGATATTCCCCATTATGGAAGCTTACAGTGCAACTAAGCTGGATGACCAACCAATGTGTGAAATCGAGGAAGTGTGCCTTATCACTTTGGATACAATGATTAATTTGACCAGGCAACTCCTGATGGTTATCCTTAAAAACAGACAATGTCAATTTCTAAGAATAAAAGGGGAGAACAGTATGAATATTATATGGACTGTAGGGGCCTCTGGAGTCACGTCGTGGATGGGAGACCATATTGTTTTGTCTGCTGCCATTTCATCTGACTGTTTTTTGTGTTCTGAATGCATGCCATGTTGTGTGTTCTGAATGCATGATGTCAGTTTTGCTTCAAGTTATTTTAAAGTATTCTGCAAATGACTCAGTCCTTGGGAATTCCAAACTCCGGAATAATATGTTTGATTTTTACATAGATCTATTGGTTGTAGAGAAGGGTTTTATTAGGCAGGGTAAGAGGAGCAATCAACAATAGATAATTCATTTAGTTTTGTGTCCATCATGTGTTTTTGTTGGTCATGCCATTATGTAACATTATGTAACATATTTAGATAGTTATGTTAGGCCTTCCATATTTAAGAGAGAGATACTGGGAATTTTCACAGGTCCAATATCTCTGCAGAGCGAAACCAAGGTCTGCTCAGTCGTCAGAGGTCTATACCTAATCTCAAAGGTTATTAAAGTTAAAGTTAATGTTAGATGTCAGTATTGTCCAGAGGCAGTCCGGTAAAACAGGAAAGCCATAGTCGGTTAGTAAAGTTTAAATATGGATGTGAAGAATTTTGATTCAATATGTTGTTTTAATTGATCAGACCACTCCAATTTTATCCAATGGTATTTAAATAATATAAGAGATGTGGACACAAATATCAAGTGAGCCACAGGTTTTGATCAGATATTCGAAATATGCTTGTGGTTAGGAGATAATTAAGTGTTTTGTTTTAATAATAGCAATAATCAGTGTTTTTTTATATAATTGTGAGGTGTGATAAATGCATTATTGCTTAAGCTGTTAAACCAGCTCCAAAACTCCAATACCACACGAAATATTACATTACCTATGCTAGAGCTTCTCAACAGCAATATTAAGATTGTTCAGCAAGAGAACAAAAGAGTGGAACTGAAAGGGTTAAATTGATGTTGAGAAGCCCCCCTTGCTTGACCAAGTTCAGATAAAGGTCACAGTCCCTGAGGAAGTCAGATAAGACATAATGGTTTATGTTAGAAAGGTCTTAGACTACAAAAAGAGGAACTAATGTTGTAGCAAGTTTCAACTGTCTTTTCTGCTGACTGACTATATTGAGATTTATTTTAGCTTTTCTGCCTAGTGACAATATATGTACCCATTGTCCACCCCCCCTTGTGACATGTATACGCCGCCTCTCATGTACTTGATGCTATGTTTGTGCAAAACCTATAACCAATCAATGCACAGGACAACGCCTAGATTTGTGTATAAATACCAATGTGTAATAAACTACATTCAGAGCTGAGGATAAAGAAGCACGTGCCTCTGTGTATTTTGTTTTCCGCCTTCACAGCTCTCCAGATATCTGCTAACCTGCCACACATCAACAGCCTTAGAAGTAACTGATCAAGGAACAGAGACCGGCCGTTCCTTTCAATCATCATCATCATCATCATGATATCATCATCATCATCATCATCATCATGATATTATCATCATCATCATCATCATCATCATGATATCAACATCATCATCATCTCATCATGATATCATCAACATCATCATCATCTCATCATGATATCATCATCTCATCATGATATCATCATCATGATATCATCATCATCATCATCATCATGATATCATCATCATCATCATCATCATGATATTATCATCATCATCATCATCATCATGATATCAACATCATCATCATCTCATCATGATATCATCAACATCATCATCATCTCATCATGATATCATCATCATCATCATGATATCATCATCATGATATCATCATCATGATATCATCATCATCATCATGATATCAACATCATCATCATCATCATGATATCAACATCATCATCATCATCATGATATCATCATCATCATCATCATCATGATATCATCATCATCATCATGATATCATCATCATCATCATGATATCATCATCATCATCATGATATCATCATCATCATCATGATATCATCATCATCATCATGATATCATCATCATCATCATGATATCATCATCATCATCATCATCATGATATCATCATCATCATCATCATCATCATGATATCATCATCATGATATCATCATCATGATATCATCATCATCATCATGATATCATCATCATCATCATGATATCATCATCATCATCATCATCATGATATCATCATCATCATCATCATGATATCAACATCATCATCATCATCATGATATCAACATCATCATCATCATCATGATATCAACATCATCATCATCATCATGATATCATCATCATCATCATCATCATGATATCATCATCATCATCATGATATCATCATCATCATCATGATATCATCATCATCATCATGATATCATCATCATCATCATGATATCATCATCATCATCATGATATCATCATCATCATCATGATATCATCATCATCATCATCATCATGATATCATCATCATCATCATCATCATCATGATATCATCATCATGATATCATCATCATGATATCATCATCATCATCATGATATCATCATCATCATCATGATATCATCATCATCATCATCATCATGATATCAACATCATGATATCATCATCATCATCATGATATCATCATCATCATCATGATATCATCATCATCATCATCATGATATCATCATCATCATCATGATATCATCATCATCATCATCATATCATCATCATCATCATCATATCATCATCATCATCATCATATCATCATCATCATCATCATCATCATCATCATCATGATATCATCATCATCATCATCATCATGATATCATCATCATCATCATCATCATGATATCATCATCATCATCATCATCATGATATCATCATCATCATCATCATCATGATATCAACATCATCATCATCTCATCATGATATCATCATCTCATCATGATATCATCATCATCATCATCATCATGATATCATCAACATCATCATCATGATATCATCATCATCATCATCATGATATCATCATCATCATCATCATGATATCAACATCATCATGATATCAACATCATCATCATCATCATCATGATATCATCAACATCATCATCATCATCATGATATCATCATCATCATCATCATCATCATGATATCATCATCATCATCATCATGATATCATCATCATCATGATCATCATGATATCATCATCATCATGATCATCATCATCATGATATCATCATCATCATGATCATCATCATCATGATATCATCATCATCATGATCATCATCATCATCTTCATCATCATGATATCATCATCATCATCATGATATCATCATCATCATCATCATCATGATATCATCATGATATCATCATCATCATGATATCATCATCATCATCATCATGATATCATCATCATCATCATCATGATATCATCATCAACTCATCATGATATCATCATCATCATCATCATGATATCATCATCATCATCATCATCATGATATCATCATCATCATCATGATATCATCATCATCATCATCATCATGATATCTTCATCATCATCATCATCATGATATCATCATCATCATCATCATCATCTCATAATGATATCATCATCATCTCATCATGATATCTTCATCATCATCATCATCTCATCATGATATCATCATCTCATCATGATATCATCATCATCATCATCATCTCATCATGATATCATCATCATCATCATCATCATGATATCATCATCATCATCATCATCATGATATCATCATCATCATCATCATCATGATATCATCATCATCATCATCATCATGATATCATCATCATCATCATCATCATGATATCATCATCATCATCATGATATCATCATCATCATCATCATCATGATATCTTCATCATCATCATCATCATGATATCATCATCATCATCATCATCATCTCATAATGATATCATCATCATCTCATCATGATATCTTCATCATCATCATCATCTCATCATGATATCATCATCTCATCATGATATCATCATCATCATCATCATCTCATCATGATATCATCATCATCATCATCATCATGATATCATCATCATCATCATCATCATGATATCATCATCATCATCATCATCATGATATCATCATCATCATCATCATCATGATATCATCATCATCATCATCATCATGATATCATCATCATCATCATCATCATGATATCATCATCATCATCATCATCATCTCATCATGATATCATCATCATCATCATCATCATCATCTCATCATGATATCATCATCATCATCATCATCATCATCTCATCATGATATCATCATCATCATCATCATCATCATCTCATCATGATATCATCATCATCATCATCATCATCATCATCTCATCATGATATCATCATCATCATCATCATCATCATCTCACCATGATATCATCATCATCATCATCATCATCATCTCATCATGATATCATCATCATCATCATCTCATCATGATATCATCATCATCATCATCAATGATATCATCATCTTAATCAATGTTATCATCATTATCATCATCATCATCATCTCATCATGATATCATCATCATCATCATCTCATCATGATATCATCATCATCATCATCATCTCATCATGATATCATCATCATCTCATCATGATATCATCATCATCATCATGATATCATCATCATCATCATGATATCATCATCATCATCATGATATCATCATCATCATCATCATCATCTCATCATGATATCATCATCATCATCTCATCATGATATCATCATCATCATCATCTCATCATTATATCATCATCATCATAATCATCATCATCATCTCATCATGATATCATCATCATCTCATCATGATATCATCATCATCATCATCATCATCATGATATCATCATCATCATCATCATCATGATATCATCATCATCATCATCATGATATCATCATCATCATCATCATGATATCATCATCATCATCATCATCATCTCATCATGATATCATCATCATCATCATCATCATGATATCATCATCATCATCATGATATCATCATCATCATCATCATGATATCATCATCATCATCATCTCATCATGATATCATCATCATCATCATCATCATGATATCATCATCATCATCATCATCTCATCATGATTTCATCATCATCATGATCTCATGATATCATCATCTCATCATGATATCATCATCATCATCATCATCATCATGATATCTTCATCATCATCATCATCATGATATATTCATCATCATCATCATCATGATATCTTCATCATCATCATCATCATCATGATATCTTCATCATCATCATCATCATGATATCTTCATCATCATCATCATCATGATATCTTCATCATCATCATCATCATGATATCTTCATCATCATCATCATCATCATATCTTCATCATCATCATCATCATCATCATGATATCTTCATCATCATCATGATATCTTCATCATCATCATCATCATCATCGTCATCATGATATCATCATCATCATCATCATCATCATGATATCATCATCATCTCATGATATCATCATCATCTCATGATATCATCATCATCATCATCATCATCATGATATCTTCATCATCATCATCATCATGATATCTTCATCATCATCATGATATCTTCATCATCATCAACATCATCATGATATCTTCATCATCATCATGATATCTTCATCATCATCATCATCATTATCATCATGATATCTTCATCATCATCATCATCTCATCATGATATCATCATCATCATGATATCTTCATCATGATATCTTCATCATCATCATCATCATGATATCTTCATCATCATCATCATCATGATATCTTCATCATCATGATATCATCATCATCATCATCATCATCATCATCATGATATCATCATCATCATCATCATCATCATCATCATCATCATCATATCTTCATCATCATCATCATCATCATCTCACCATGATATCATCATCATCATCATCTCATCATGATATCATCATCATCATCATCTCATCATGATATCATCATCATCATCATCTCATCATGATATCATCATCATTATCATCTCATCATGATATCATCATCATCTCATCATGATATCATCATCATCTCATCATGATATCATCATCATCATCATCATCATGATATCATCATCATCATCATCATCTTATGATATCATCATCATCTCATGATATCATCATCATCATCATCATCATCATGATATCTTCATCATCATCATCATCATGATATCTTCATCATCATCATGATATCTTCATCATCATCAACATCATCATGATATCTTCATCATCATCATGATATCTTCATCATCATCATCATCATTATCATCATGATATCTTCATCATCATCATCATCATGATATCATCATCATCATCTCATCATCATCTCATCATGATATCATCATCATCATGATATCTTCATCATGATATCTTCATCATCATCATCATCATGATATATTCATCATCATCATCATCATGATATATTCATCATCATCATCATCATCATCATCATCATCATGATATCTTCATCATCATGATATCATCATCATCATCATGATATCTTCATCATCATGATATCATCATCATCATCATGATATCTTCATCATCATGATATCATCATCATCATGATATCATCATCATCATGATATCATCATCATCATCATCATCATCATATCTTCATCATCATCATCATCATCATCTCACCATGATATCATCATCATCATCATCATCTCATCATGATATCATCATCATCATCATCATCATCTCATCATGATATCATCATCATCATCATCATCTCATCATGATATCATCATCATTATCATCTCATCATGATATCATCATCATCTCATCATGATATCATCATCATCTCATCATGATATCATCATCATCATCTCATCATGATATCATCATCATCATCTCATCATGATTTCATCATCATCATCATCATGATATCTTCATCATCATCATCATCATCATCATGATATCTTCATCATCATGATATCTTCATCATCATCATCATCATCATCATGATATCTTCATCATCATGATATCTTCATCATCATCATCATCATCATCATGATATCTTCATCATCATGATATCATCATCATCATCTCATCATGATTTCATCATCATCATCATCATGATTTCATCATCATCATCATCATGATATCTTCATCATCATCTTCATCATCATCATGATATCTTCATCATCATGATATCTTCATCATCATCATCATCATCATCATCATCATGATATCTTCATCATCATCATCATCATCATCATGATATCTTCATCATCATGATATCTTCATCATCATCATCATCATCATCATCATGATATCTTCATCATCATCATCATCATCATATCTTCATCATCATGATATCTTCATCATCATCATCATCATCATCATATCTTCATCATTATGATATCTTCATCATCATCATCATATCTTCATCATCATGATATCTTCATCATCATCATCATGATATCTTCATCATCATCATCATCATGATATCTTCATCATCATCATCATCATCATGATATCTTCATCATCATCATCATCATCATGATATCTTCATCATCATCATCATTATGATATCTTCATCATCATCATCATCATGATATCTTCATCATCATCATGATATCTTCATCATCATTATGATATCTTCATCATCATCATCATCATATCTTCATCATCATCATTATCATATCTTCTTCATCATCATCATCATCATCATCATCATATCTTCTTCATCATCATCATCATCATGATATCTTCTTCATCATCATCATCATCATCATGATATCTTCATCATCATCATCATCATCATGATATCTTCATCATCATCATGATATCATCATCATCATCATCATCTCATAGTGATATCATCATCATCTCACCATGATATCATGATATCATCATCATCATCATATCATCATGATATCATCATCATCATCAATGATATCATCATCTCATCATGATATCATCATCATCATCATCATCATCATCATCATCATCATATCTTCATCATCATCATCATCATCATCTCACCATGATATCATCATCATCATCATCTCATCATGATATCATCATCATCATCATCTCATCATGATATCATCATCATCATCATCTCATCATGATATCATCATCATTATCATCTCATCATGATATCATCATCATCTCATCATGATATCATCATCATCTCATCATGATATCATCATCATCATCATCATCATGATATCATCATCATCATCATCATCTTATGATATCATCATCATCTCATGATATCATCATCATCATCATCATCATCATGATATCTTCATCATCATCATCATCATGATATCTTCATCATCATCATGATATCTTCATCATCATCAACATCATCATGATATCTTCATCATCATCATGATATCTTCATCATCATCATCATCATTATCATCATGATATCTTCATCATCATCATCATCATGATATCATCATCATCATCTCATCATCATCTCATCATGATATCATCATCATCATGATATCTTCATCATGATATCTTCATCATCATCATCATCATGATATATTCATCATCATCATCATCATCATCATCATGATATCTTCATCATCATGATATCATCATCATCATCATGATATCTTCATCATCATGATATCATCATCATCATCATGATATCTTCATCATCATGATATCATCATCATCATGATATCATCATCATCATGATATCATCATCATCATCATCATCATATCTTCATCATCATCATCATCATCATCTCACCATGATATCATCATCATCATCATCATCTCATCATGATATCATCATCATCATCATCATCATCTCATCATGATATCATCATCATCATCATCATCTCATCATGATATCATCATCATTATCATCTCATCATGATATCATCATCATCTCATCATGATATCATCATCATCTCATCATGATATCATCATCATCATCTCATCATGATATCATCATCATCATCTCATCATGATTTCATCATCATCATCATCATGATATCTTCCTCATCATCATCATCATCATCATGATATCTTCATCATCATGATATCTTCATCATCATCATCATCATCATCATGATATCTTCATCATCATGATATCTTCATCATCATCATCATCATCATCATGATATCTTCATCATCATGATATCATCATCATCATCTCATCATGATTTCATCATCATCATCATCATGATTTCATCATCATCATCATCATGATATCTTCATCATCATCTTCATCATCATCATGATATCTTCATCATCATGATATCTTCATCATCATCATCATCATCATCATCATCATCATCATGATATCTTCATCATCATCATCATCATCATCATGATATCTTCATCATCATGATATCTTCATCATCATCATCATCATCATCATCATGATATCTTCATCATCATCATCATCATCATATCTTCATCATCATGATATCTTCATCATCATCATCATCATCATATCTTCATCATCATCATCATCATCATCATCATATCTTCATCATTATGATATCTTCATCATCATCATCATATCTTCATCATCATGATATCTTCATCATCATCATCATGATATCTTCATCATCATCATCATCATGATATCTTCATCATCATCATCATCATCATGATATCTTCATCATCATCATCATCATCATGATATCTTCATCATCATCATCATTATGATATCTTCATCATCATCATCATCATGATATCTTCATCATCATCATGATATCTTCATCATCATTATGATATCTTCATCATCATCATCATATCTTCATCATCATCATTATCATATCTTCTTCATCATCATCATCATCATCATCATCATATCTTCTTCATCATCATCATCATCATGATATCTTCTTCATCATCATCATCATCATCATGATATCTTCATCATCATCATCATCATCATGATATCTTCATCATCATCATGATATCATCATCATCATCATCATCTCATAGTGATATCATCATCATCTCACCATGATATCATGATATCATCATCATCATCATATCATCATGATATCATCATCATCATCAATGATATCATCATCTCATCATGATATCATCATCATCATCATCATCATCATCATCAATGATATCATCATCATCATCATCTCATCAATGATATCATCATCATCATCATCATCTCATCATGATATCATCATCATCATCATCATCTCATCATGATATCATCATCATCATCATCATCTCATAATGATATCATCATCATCATCTCATAATGATATCATCATCATCATCATCTCATAATGATATCATCATCATCATCATCTCATCATGATATCATCATCATCATCTCATCATGATATCATTATCATCATCATCATCAATGATATCATCTCATCATCTCATCATCATCATCATCATCATCATCTCATAATGATATCATCATCATCATCATCATCATCATCATCTCTTCATGATATCATCATAATCATCATCATCATCATCTCATCATGATATCATCATCATCATCATCATCATCATGATATCATCATCATCATCATGATATCATCATCATCATCATGATATCATCATCATCATCATGATATCATCATCATCATCATGATATCATCATCATCATCATGATATCATCATCATCATCATGATATCATCATCATCATCATGATATCATCATCATCATCATGATATCATCATCATCATCATGATATCATCATCATCATCATCATCATCATCTTTTCATGATATCATCATCATCATCATCTCATCATGATATCATCATCATCTCATCATGATATCATCATCATCATCATCATCATGATATCTCCATCATCATCATCATCATCATCATCATGATATCTTCATCATCATCATGATATCATCATCATCATCATCATCATCGTCATCATGATATCATCATCATCATCATCATCGTCATCATATCATCATCATCATCATCGTCATCATGATATCATCATCATCATCATCATCATCATGATATCATCATCATCATCATCATCATGATATCATCATCATCATCATCTCATCATGATATCATCATCATCATCTCATCATGATATCATCATCATCATCATCTCATCATGATATCATCATCATCTCATGATATCATCATCATCATCATCATCATCATCTCATCATGATATCATCATCATCTCATCATGATATCATCATCATCTCATCATGATATCATCATCATCATCATCTCATCATGATATCATCATCATCTCATGATATCATCATCATCATATCATCATGATATCATCATCATCATCATCATCTCATCATGATATCATCATCATCTCATCATGATATCATCATCATCTCATCATGATATCATCATCATCATCATCATGATATCATTATCTTCTCATCATGATATCATCATCATCATCTCATCGTGATAATATCATCATTTCATCATGATATCATCATCATGATATCTCATCATGATATCATCATCATCTCATCATGATATCATCATCATCTCATCATGATATCATCATCATCTCATCATGATATCATCATCATCATCATCATCATCATGATATCATCATCATCATCATCATGATATCATCATCATCATCATCATGATATCATCATCATCATCATCATGATATCATCATCATCATGATATCATCATCATCATCATATCATCATCATCATCATATCATCATCATCATCATCATATCATCATCATCATCATCATGATATCATTATCTTCTCATCATGATATCATCATCATCATCTCATCGTGATATCATCATCATTTCATCATGATATCATCATCATGATATCTCATCATGATATCATCATCATGATATCTCATCATGATATCATCATCATGATATCTCATCATGATATCATCATCATGATATCTCATCATGATATCATCATCATCTCATCATATCATCATCATCTCATCATGATATCATCATCATCATAATCATCTCATCATGATATCATCTCATCATGATATCATCATCATCTCATCATGATATCATCTCATCATGATATCATCATCATCATCATCTCATCATGATATCATCATCTCATCATGATATCATCATCATCATCATCATCATCTCATAATGATATCATCATCTCATCATGATATCATCATCATCAACTCATCATGATATCATCATCATCATCATCATCCTCATCTCATCATGATATCATCATCATCATCTCATCATGATATCATCATCATCATCATCATTATAATCTCATCATGATATCATTATCTTCTCATCATGATATCATAATCATCATCTCATCGTGACATCATCATCATTTCATCATGATATCATCATCATGATATCTCATCATGATATCATCATCATCTCATCATGATATCATCATCATCTCATCATGATATCATCATATCATCATGATATCATCATCATCATCATCTCATCATGATATCATCATCATCTCATCATGACATCATCATCATCTCATCATGATATCATCATCTCATCATATCATCATCATCTCATCATGATATCATCATCTCATCATGATATCATCATCATCATCTCATCATGATATCATCATTATCTCATCATGACAACATCATCATCTCATCATGATATCATCATCATCATCTCATCATGATATCATCATCATCATCATCTCATCATGATATCATCATCATCATCTCATCATGATATCCTCATCATCATCTCATCACGATATCAACATCATCATCTCATCATGATATCATCATCATCTCATGATATCATCATCATCATCATCTCATCATGATATCATCATCATCATCTCATCATGATATCATCATCATCATCTCATCATGATATCATCATCATCATCATCTCATCATGATATCATCATCATCATCTCATCATGATATCATCATCATCATCATCTCATCATGATATCATCATCATCTCATCACGATATCAACATCATCATCTCATCATGATATCATCATCATCTCATGATATCATCATCATCATCTCATCATGATATAATCATCATCATCATCATCATCATGATATCATCATCATCATCATCATCATCATGATATCATCATCATCATCATCATCATGATATCATCATCATCATCATCATCATCTCATCATGATATCATCATCATCTCATCATGACAACATCATCATCTCATCATGATATCATCATCATCATCTCATCATGATATCATCATCATCATCATCATCATCATCATCTCATCACGATATCAACATCATCTCATCATGATATCATCATCATCTCATGATATCATCATCATCATCATCATCTCATCATGATATCATCATCATCATCATCATCATCTCATCATGATATCATCATCATCATCTCATCATGATATCATCATCATCATCTCATCATGATATCATCATCATCTCATCATGATATCATCATCTCATCATGATATCATCATCATCTCATCATGATATCATCATCTCATCATGATATCATCATCTCATCATGATATCATCATCATCTCATCATGATATCATCATCATCATCATCATCATCATCTCATCATGATATCATCATCATCATCATCATCATCATCTCATCATGATATCATCATCATCATCATCATCATCTCATCATGATATCATCATCATCATCATCTCATCATGATATCATCATCATCATCATCATCATCTCATCATGATATCATCATCATCATCTCATCATGATATCATCATCATCATCATCATCTCATCATGATATCATCATCATCATCATCATCTCATCATGATATCATCATCATCATCATCATCATCATCTCATCATGATATCATCATCATCATCTCATCATGATATCATCATCATCATCATCATCTCATCATGATATCATCATCATCATCATCTCATCATGATATCATCATGATATCATCATCATCATCTCATCATGATATCATCATCATCATCATCATCATCATGATATCATCATCATCATCATCATCTCATCATGATATCATCATGATATCATCATCATCATCATCTCATCTTGATATCATCATCATCATCATCATCATGATATCATCATCATCATCATCATCATGATATCATCATCATCATCATGATATCATCATCATCATCATCATATCATCATCATCATCATCATCAACTCATCATGATATCATCATCATCTCACCATGATATCATCATCATCATCTCATCATTATATCATCATCATCATCATGATATCATCATGATATCATCATTATCATCATCATCATCTCATCATTATATCATCATCATCATCATCATGATATCATCATCATCTCATCATGATATCATCATCATCATCTCATCATGATATCATCATCATCATCATCTCATCATTATATCATCATCATCATCATCTCATCATGATATCATCATCATCATCATCTCATCATGATATCATCATAATCATCATCTCATCATTATATCATCATCATCATCATCTCATCATGATATCATCATCATCTCATCATGATATCATCATCATCTCATCATGATATCATCATCTCATCATGATATCATCATCATCATCATCATCTCATCATGACATCATCATCATCTCATCATGATATCATCATCATCATCTCATCATGATATCATCATCATCATCTCATCATGATATCATCATCATCATCTCATCATGATATCATCATCATCTCATCATAATATCATCATCATCTCATCATGATATCATCATCATCTCATCATGATATCATCATCATCATGATATCATCATCATCATGATATCATCATCATCATCTCATCATGATATCATCATCATCTCATCATGATATCACCATCATCATCATCTCATCATGATATCATCATCATCATCATCATCATCTCATCATGATATCATCATCATCATCTCATCATGATATCATCATCATCATCTCATCATGATATCATCATCTCATCATGATATCATCATAATCATCTCATCATGATATCATCATCATCATCATCTCATCATGATATCATCATCATCTCATCATGATATCATCTCATCATGATATCATCATCATCTAATCATGATATCATCTCATCATGATATCATCATCATCTCATCATATCATCATCATCTCATAATGATATCATCATCATCTCATAATGATATCATCATCATCTCATCATGATATCATCATCATCTCATAATGATATCATCTCATCATGATATCATCATCATCTAATCATGATATCATCTCATCATGATATCATCATCATCTCATCATATCATCATCATCTCATAATGATATCATCATCATCTCATAATGATATCATCATCATCTCATCATGATATCATCATCATCTCATAATGATATCATCTCATCATGATATCATCATCATCATCTCATCATGATATCATCATCATCTTCTCATCATGACATCATCATCATCTCATCATGATATCATCATCACCATCTCATCATGATATCATCATCATCATCTCATCATGATATCATCATCATCATCTCATCATGATATCATCATCATCATCTCATCATCATCTCATCATGATATCATCATCATCATCTCATCATCATCTCATCATGATATCATCATCATCATCATCATGATATCTTCATCATCATCATCATCATCATGATATCTTCATCATCATCATCATCATCATGATATCTTCATCATCATCATCATCATCATCAAGATATCTTCATCATCATCATCATCATCATCAAGATATCTTCATCATCATCATCATCATCATCAAGATATCTTCATCATCATCATCATCATCATCATCATCAAGATATCTTCATCATCATCATCATCATCATCATGATATCTTCATCATCATCTCATCATGATATCATCATCATCATCATCATCTCATCATGATATCATCATCATCATCATCATCTCATCATGATATCATCATCTCATCATGATATCATCATCATCATCATCTCATCATGATATCATCATCATCATCATCTCATCATGATATCATCATCATCATCATCATCATCTCATCATGATATCATCATCATCATCATCATCATCTCATCATGATATCATCATCATCATCATCATCATATCTTCATCATCATCATGATATCATCATCTCATCATGATATCATCATTTCATCATGATATCATCATCATCATCATCATCATCATCATCATCATCATCATCATCATATCATCATGATATCATCATCATCATGATATCATCATCATCATCATGATATCATCATCATCATGATATCATCATCATCATCATGATATCATCATCATCATCATGATATCATCATCATCATCATCTCATCATGATATCATCATCATCATCATCATCAATGATATCATCATCATCATCATCATCATCATCATCATCATCATGATATCATCATCATCATCATCATCAAGATATCATCATCATCATCATCATGATATCATCATCATCATCATCATCATGATATCATCATCATCATCATCATCATGATATCATCATCATCATCATCATCATGATATCATCATCATCATCATCATCATCATGATATCATACACATCATCACCATCATCATCTCATAATGATATCATCATCATCTCATCATGATATTATCATCATCTCATCATGATATCATCATCATCATCATCTCATCATGATATCATCATAATCATCATCATCATCATCTCATCATGATATCATCATCATCATCATCATCATCATCATGATATCTTCATCATCATCATGATATCATCATCATCATCATCATCTCATAGTGATATCATCATCATCTCACCATGATATCATGATATCATCATCATCATCATCATCATCATCATCATGTCATCATGATATCATCATCATCATCATCAATGATATCATCATCATCATCTCATCATGATATCATCATCATCATCAATGATATCATCATCATCATCATCATCTCATCATGATATCATCATCATCATCATCATCATCTCATCATGATATCATCATCATCATCATCATCATCTCATCATGATATCATCATCATCATCATCTCATCATGATATCATCATCATCTCATCATGATATCATCATCATCATCATCATCATGATATCATTATCTCATCATGATATCATCATCATCATCTCATCATGATATCATCATCATCATCATCAATGATATCATCATCATCATCATCTCATCATCATCATCATCATCATATCATCATGATATCATCATCATCATCATCATCATCAATGATATCATCATCATCATCATCATCATCATCAATGATATCATCATCATCATCATCATCAATGATATCATCATCATCATATCATCATCATCTCATAATGATATCATCATCATCTCATAATGATATCATCATCATCTCATCATGATATCATCATCATCTCATAATGATATCATCTCATCATGATATCATCATCATCATCTCATCATGATATCATCATCATCTTCTCATCATGACATCATCATCATCTCATCATGATATCATCATCACCATCTCATCATGATATCATCATCATCATCTCATCATGATATCATCATCATCATCTCATCATGATATCATCATCATCATCTCATCATCATCTCATCATGATATCATCATCATCATCTCATCATCATCTCATCATGATATCATCATCATCATCATGATATCTTCATCATCATCATCATCATCATGATATCTTCATCATCATCATCATCATCATGATATCTTCATCATCATCATCATCATCATGATATCTTCATCATCATCATCATCATCATCAAGATATCTTCATCATCATCATCATCATCATCAAGATATCTTCATCATCATCATCATCATCATCAAGATATCTTCATCATCATCATCATCATCATCATCATCAAGATATCTTCATCATCATCATCATCATCATGATATCTTCATCATCATCTCATCATGATATCATCATCATCATCATCATCTCATCATGATATCATCATCATCATCATCATCTCATCATGATATCATCATCTCATCATGATATCATCATCATCATCTCATCATGATATCATCATCATCATCATCTCATCATGATATCATCATCATCATCATCATCATCTCATCATGATATCATCATCATCATCATCATCATCTCATCATGATATCATCATCATCATCATCATCATATCTTCATCATCATCATGATATCATCATCTCATCATGATATCATCATTTCATCATGATATCATCATCATCATCATCATCATCATCATCATCATCATCATCATCATATCATCATGATATCATCATCATCATGATATCATCATCATCATCATGATATCATCATCATCATGATATCATCATCATCATCATGATATCATCATCATCATCATGATATCATCATCATCATCATGATATCATCATCATCATCATCTCATCATGATATCATCATCATCATCATCATCAATGATATCATCATCATCATCATCTCATCATGATATCATCATCATCATCATCATCATGATATCATCATCATCATCATCATCAAGATATCATCATCATCATCATCATGATATCATCATCATCATCATCATCATGATATCATCATCATCATCATCATCATGATATCATCATCATCATCATCATCATGATATCATCATCATCATCATCATCATCATGATATCATACACATCATCACCATCATCATCTCATAATGATATCATCATCATCTCATCATGATATTATCATCATCTCATCATGATATCATCATCATCATCATCTCATCATGATATCATCATAATCATCATCATCATCATCTCATCATGATATCATCATCATCATCATCATCATCATCATGATATCTTCATCATCATCATGATATCATCATCATCATCATCATCTCATAGTGATATCATCATCATCTCACCATGATATCATGATATCATCATCATCATCATCATCATCATCATCATGTCATCATGATATCATCATCATCATCATCAATGATATCATCATCATCATCTCATCATGATATCATCATCATCATCAATGATATCATCATCATCATCATCATCATCTCATCATGATATCATCATCATCATCATCATCATCTCATCATGATATCATCATCATCATCATCATCATCTCATCATGATATCATCATCATCATCATCTCATCATGATATCATCATCATCTCATCATGATATCATCATCATCATCATCATCATCATCATGATATCATTATCTCATCATGATATCATCATCATCATCTCATCATGATATCATCATCATCATCATCAATGATATCATCATCATCATCATCTCATCATCATCATCATCATATCATCATGATATCATCATCATCATCATCATCATCAATGATATCATCATCATCATCATCATCATCATCAATGATATCATCATCATCATCATCATCAATGATATCATCATCATCATCATCATCAATGATATCATCATCATCATCATCTCTTCATGATATCATCATAATCATCATCATCATCATCTCATCATGATATCATCATCATCATCATCATCATCATCATCTCATCATGATATCATCATCATCATCATCATCTCATCATGATATCATCATCATCATCATCTCATCATGATATCATCATCATCATCATCATCTCATCATGATATCATCATCATCATCATCATCATCATGATATCATCAACATCATCATCATCATCTCATAATGATATCATCATAATCATCATCATCATCATCTCATCATGATATCATCATCATCATCATCATCTCATCATGATATCATCATCATCATCATCATCTCATCATGATATCATCATCATCATCAATATCTCATCATGATATCATCATCATCATCATCATCTCATCATGATATCATCATCATCATCATCATCTCATCATGATATCATCATCATCATCTCATCATGATATCATCATCATCATCATCATCATGATATCATCATCATCATCATCATCTCATCATGATATCATCATCATCATCATCATGATATCATCAACATCATCATCATCATCATCATCTCATAATGATATCATCATCATCTCATCATGATATCTTCATCATCATCATCATCTCATCATGATATCTTCATCATCATCATCATCATCATGATATCTTCATCATCATCATCATCATCATGATATCTTCATCATCATCATCATCATCATGATATCTTCATCATCATCATCATCATCATCATGATATCTTCATCATCATCATCTTCATCATCATGATATCTTCATCATCATCATCTTCATCATCATCATCATCATCATCATCATGATATCTTCATCATCATCATCATCATCATCATGATATCATCATCATCATCTTTTCATGATATCATCATCATCATCATCTCATCATGATATCATCATCATCTCATCATGATATCATCATCATCATGATATCTCCATCATCATCATCATCATGATATCTTCATCATCATCATGATATCAACATCATCATCATCATCGTCATCATGATATCATCATCATCATCATCATCGTCATCATGATATCATCATCATCATCATCGTCATCATCATGATATCATCATCATCATCATCGTCATCATGATATCATCATCATCATCATCATCATCATGATATCATCATCATCATCATCATCATGATATCATCATCATCATCATCTCATCATGATATCATCTCATCATGATATCATCATCATCTCATCATGATATCATCATCATCTCATCATGATATCATCATCATCATCATCTCATCATGATATCATCATCTCATCATGATATCATCATCATCATCATCATCATCTCATAATGATATCATCATCTCATCATGAAATCATCATCTCATCACGATATCATCATCATCATCATCTCATATCATCATCAACTCATCATGATATCATCATCATCATCATCATCATCATCATCATCCTCATCTCATCATGATATCATCATCATCATCTCATCATGATATCATCATCATCATCATCATTATAATCTCATCATGATATCATTATCTTCTCATCATGATATCATAATCATCATCTCATCGTGACATCATCATCATTTCATCATGATATCATCATCATGATATCTCATCATGATATCATCATCATCATCATCATCATGATATCATCATCATCATCATCATCATCATCATCATCATCATTATAATCTCATCATGATATCATTATCTTCTCATCATGATATCATCATCATCATCTCATCGTGATATCATCATCATTTCATCATGATATCATCATCATGATATCTCATCATGATATCATCATCATCTCATCATGATATCATCATCATCTCATCATGATATCATCATCTCATCATGATATCATCATCATCATCATCTCATCATGATATCATCATCATCTCATCATGACATCATCATCATCTCATCATGATATCATCATCTCATCATGATATCATCATCATCTCATCATGATATCATAATCATCATCTCATCGTGACATCATCACCATTTCATCATGATATCATCATCATGATATCTCATCATGATATCATCATCATCATCATCATCATCATTATAATCTCATCATGATATCATTATCTTCTCATCATGATATCATCATCATCATCTCATCGTGATATCATCATCATTTCATCATGATATCATCATCATGATATCTCATCATGATATCATCATCATCTCATCATGATATCATCATCATCTCATCATGATATCATCATCTCATCATGATATCATCATCATGATATCATCATCATCTCATCATGACATCATCATCATCTCATCATGATATCATCATCTCATCATGATATCATCATCATCTCATCATGATATCATCATCATCATCTCACCATGATATCATCATCATCATCATCTCATCATGATATCATCATCATCATCTCATCATGATATCATCATCATCATCTCATCACGATATCAACATCATCATCTCATCATGATATCATCATCATCTCATGATGTCATCATCATCATCATCATCTCATCATGATATCATCATCATCATCTCATCATGATATCATCATCATCATCTCATCATGATATCATCATCATCATCTCATCATGATATCATCATCATCATCTCATCATGATATCATCATGATATCATCATCTCATCATGATATCATCATCATCATCTCATCATGATATCATCATCATCATCTCATCATGATATCATCATCATCTCATCATGATATCATCATCTCATCATGATATCATCATCATCTCATCATGACATCATCATCATCTCATCATGATATCATCATCATCATCTCATCATGATATCATCATCATCATCTCATCATGATATCATCATCATCATCTCATCATGATATCATCATCATCATCATCATCTCGTCATGATATCATCATCATCATGATATCATCATCATCATCATCATCATCTCATCATGATATCATCATCATCATCATCATCTCATCATGATATCATCATGATATCATCATCATCATCATCATCATGATATCATCATCATCATCATCAACTCATCATGATATCATCATCATCTCACCATGATATCATCATTATCATCTCATCATTATATCATCATCATCATCATGATATCATCATGATATCATCATTATCATCATCATCATCTCATCATTATATCATCATCATCATCATGATATCATCATGATATCATAATTATCATCATCATCATCTCATCATGATATCATCATCATCATCATCATCATGATATCATCATCATCATCATCATCATGATATCATCATCATCATCATCATCATCATCAACTCATCATGATATCATCATCATCTCACCATGATATCATCATCATCATCTCATCATTATATCATCATCATTATCATGATATCATCATGATATCATCATTATCATCATCATCATCTCATCATTATATCATCATCATCATCATGATATCATCATGATATCATCATTATCATCATCATCATCTCATCATGATATCATCATCATCATCTCATCATGATATCATCATCATCATCATCATCTCATCATTATATCATCATCATCATCATCTCATCATTATATCATCATCATCATCTCATCATTATATCATCATCATCATCATCTCATCATGATATCATCATCATCTCATCATGATATCATCATCTCATCATGATATCATCATCATCATCATCATCTCATCATGACATCATCATCATCTCATCATGATATCATCATCATCATCATCTCATCATGATATCATCATCATCATCTCATCATGATATCATCATCATCATCTCATCATGATATCATCATCATCTCATCATAATATCATCATCATCTCATCATGATATCATCATCATCTCATCATGATATCATCATCATCTCATCATGATATCATCATCGTCATCATCATCTCATCATGATATCATCATCATCATCATCTCATCATGATATCATCATCATCATCTCATCATGATATCATCATCTCATCATGATATCATCATAATCATCTCATCATGATATCATCATCATCATCTCATCATGATATCATCATCATCTCATCATGATATCATCATCATCTAATCATGATATCATCTCATCATGATATCATCATCATCTCATGATATCATCATCATCTAATCATGATATCATCTCATAATGATATCATCATCATCTCATCATGATATCATCATCATCTCATCATGATATCATCATCATCTCATAATGATATCATCTCATCATGATATCATCATCATCATCTCATCATGATATCATCATCATCTTCTCATCATGACATCATCATCATCTCATCATGATATCATCATCACCATCTCATCATGATATCATCATCACCATCTCATCATGATATCATCTCATCATGATATGATCATGATATCATCTCATCATCATCTCATCATGATATCATCATCATCATCTCATCATGATATCATCATCATCATCTCATCATGATATCATCATCATCATCTCATCATGATATCATCATCATCATCTCATCATGATATCATCATCATCATCATCATCATCATCATCATCTCATCATGATATCATCATCATCATCATCATCATGATATCTTCATCATCATCATCATCATCATGATATCTTCATCATCATCATCATGATATCTTCATCATCATCATCATCATCATCATCATGATATCTTCATCATCATCATCATCATCATGATATCTTCATCATCATCATCATCATCATGATATCTTCATCATCATCATCATCATCATCATCATCATGATATCTTCATCATCATCATCATCATGATATCTTCATCATCATCATCATCATCATGATATCTTCATCATCATCATCATCATGATATCTTCATCATCATCATCATCATGATATCTTCATCATCATCATCATCATGATATCTTCATCATCATCATCATCATCATATCTTCATCATCATCATGATATCATCATCATCATCTCATCATGATATCATCATCATCTCACCATGATATCATTATCATCATCATCATCATCTTTTCATGATATCATCATCATCATCTCATCATGATATCATCATCATCATCATCATCATCATCAATA
Organism: Pelodytes ibericus; assembly: GCA_036172795.1. Classification (NCBI taxonomy): domain Eukaryota; kingdom Metazoa; phylum Chordata; class Amphibia; order Anura; family Pelodytidae; genus Pelodytes; species Pelodytes ibericus. The sequence goes on from JAYKOZ010000084.1 coordinate 830,812, forward strand.
ATATCATCATCATCATCATCTCATAATGATATCATCATCATCATCATGATATCATCATCATCATCATCATCAATGATATCATCATCATCATCATCATCATCATCTCATCATGATATCATCATCATCATCATCTCATCATGATATCATCATCATCATCATCTCATCATCATCATCATCATGATATCATCATCATCATCATCATCAATGATATCATCATCATCATCATCATCAATGATATCATCATCATCATCATCTCATAATTATATCATCATCATGATATCATCATCTCATCATGATATCATCATCATCATCTCATCATGATATCATCATCATCATCTCATCATGATATCATCATCATCATCATCAATGATATCATCATCATCATCATCATCTCATCATCATCATCATCATCATCTCATCATGATATCATCATCATCATCATCTCATCATGATATCATCATCATCATCTCATCATGATATCCTCATCATCATCTCATCATGATATCATCATCATCATCTCATCATGATATCATCATCATCATCTCATCATGATATCATCATCATCATCATCATCATCTCATCATGATATCATCATCATCATCATCATGATATCATCATCATCATCATCATCATGATATCATCATCATCATCATCATCATCATATCTTCATCATCATCATGATATCATCATCATCATCTCATCATGATATCATCATTTCATCATGATATCATCATCATCATCATCATCATGATATCATCATCATCATCATCATCATCATGATATCATCATCATCATAATATCATCATCATCATGATATCATCATCATCATGATATCATCATCATCATCATCATCATCATCAGGATATCATCATCATCATGATATCATCATCATCATCATGATATCATCATCATCATCATCATCAATGATATCATCATCATCATCATCATCTCATAATGATATCATCATCATCATCATCTCATAATTATATCATCATCATGATATCATCATCTCATCATGATATCATCATCATCATCTCATCATGATATCATCATCATCATCTCATCATGATATCATCATCATCATGATATCATCATCATCATCATCATCATCATCATCTCATCATGATATCATCATCATCATCATCATCATCTCATCATGATATCATCATCATCATCATCATATCTTCATCATCATCATCCTCATCATCATCATCAATGATATCATCATCATCATCATCATCATCAATGATATCATCATCATCATCATCATCATCAATGATATCATCATCAACATCATCATCAATGATATCATCATCATCAATGATATCATCATCATCATCTCATCATGATATCATCATCATCATCATCTCATCATGATATCATCATCATCATCATCTCATCATGATATCATCATCATCATCATCATCTCATCATGATATCATCATCATCATCATCATCATCTCATCATGATATCATCATCATCATCATCATCATCTCATCATGATATCATCATCATCATCATCATCATCATCATCTCATCATGATATCATCATCATCATCATCATCATCTCATCATTATATCATCATCATCATCATCTCATCATGATATCATCATCATCATCATCATCATCATCATCATATCTTCATCATCATCATGATATTATCATCATCATCTCATCATGATATCATCATTTCATCATGATATCATCATCATCATCATCAATGATATCATCATCATCATCATCATCTCATCATCATCATCATCATCATCTCATCATGATATCATCATCATCATCATCTCATCATGATATCATCATCATCATCTCATCATGATATCCTCATCATCATCTCATCATGATATCATCATCATCATCTCATCATGATATCATCATCATCATCTCATCATGATATCATCATCATCATCATCATCATCTCATCATGATATCATCATCATCATCATCATCATCATGATATCATCATCATCATCATCATCATGATATCATCATCATCATCATCATCATCATCATATCTTCATCATCATCATGATATCATCATCATCATCTCATCATGATATCATCATTTCATCATGATATCATCATCATCATCATCATCATGATATCATCATCATCATCATCATCATCATGATATCATCATCATCATGATATCATCATCATCATGATATCATCATCATCATCATCATCATCATCATCATCAGGATATCATCATCATCATGATATCATCATCATCATCATGATATCATCATCATCATCATCATCAATGATATCATCATCATCATCATCATCTCATAATGATATCATCATCATCATCATCTCATAATTATATCATCATCATGATATCATCATCTCATCATGATATCATCATCTCATCATGATATCATCATCATCATCTCATCATGATATCATCATCATCATGATATCATCATCATCATCATCATCATCATCATCATCATCTCATCATGATATCATCATCATCATCATCATCTCATCATGATATCATCATCATCATCATCATATCTTCATCATCATCATCCTCATCATCATCATCAATGATATCATCATCATCATCATCATCATCAATGATATCATCATCATCATCATCATCATCAATGATATCATCATCAACATCATCATCAATGATATCATCATCATCAATGATATCATCATCATCATCTCATCATGATATCATCATCATCATCATCTCATCATGATATCATCATCATCATCATCTCATCATGATATCATCATCATCATCATCTCATCATGATATCATCATCATCATCATCATCATCTCATCATGATATCATCATCATCATCATCATCATCTCATCATGATATCATCATCATCATCATCATCATCATCATCTCATCATGATATCATCATCATCATCATCATCATCTCATCATTATATCATCATCATCATCATCTCATCATGATATCATCATCATCATCATCATCATCATCATATCTTCATCATCATCATGATATTATCATCATCATCTCATCATGATATCATCATTTCATCATGATATCATCATCATCATCATCATGATATCATCATCATCATCATCATCATCATATCTTCATCATCTCATCATGATATCATCATCATCATCTCATCATGATATCATCATCATCATCATCATCATCAATGATATCATCATCATCATCATCATCATCAATGATATCATCATCATCATCTCATCATGATATCATCATCATCATCATCATCTCATCATGATATCATCATCATCATCATCATCATCATCTCATCATGATATCATCATCATCATCATCATCTCATCATGATATCATCATCATCATCATCATCTCATCATGATATCATCATCATCATCATCATCATCATCATCATCTCATCATGATATCATCATCATCTCATCATGATATCATCATCATCATCATCATCATCTCATCATGATATCATCATCATCATCATCATCTCATCATGATATCATCATCATCATCATCTCATCATGATATCATCATCATCATCATCATCTCATCATGATATCATCATCATCATCATCTCATCATGATATCATCATCATCATCATCATCATCATCATCAATGATATCATCATCATCATCATCATCATCAATGATATCATCATCATCATCATCATCATCAATGATATCATCATCATCATCATCATCATCTCATCATGATATCATCATCATCATCATCATCTCATCATGATATCATCATCATCATCATCATCTCATCATGATATCATCATCGTCATCATCATCATCTCATCATGATATCATCATCATCATCATCATCTCATCATGATATCATCATCATCATCATCATCATCTCATCATGATATCATCATCATCATCATCATCTCATCATGATATCATCATCATCATCATCATCATCTCATCATGATATCATCATCATCATCATATCTTCATCATCATCATGATATCATCATCATCATCTCATCATGATATCATCATTTCATCATGATATCATCATCATCATCATCATCATCATCATATCATCATCATCATCATCATGATATCATCATCATCATCATGATATCATCATCATCATCATCTCATAGTGATATCATCATCATCTCACCATGATATCATGATATCATCATCATCATCATCATCATCATATCATCATGATATCATCATCATCATCATCAATGATATCATCATCATCATCTCATCATGATATCATCATCATCATCATCATCATCAATGATATCATCATCATCATCATCATCTCATCATGATATCATCATCATCATCATCATCTCATCATGATATCATCATCTCATCATGATATCATCATCATCATCATCATCATCATTATCTCATCATGATATCATCATCATCATCATCTCATCATGATATCATCATCATCATCATCTCATCATGATATCATCATCATCATCATCTCATCATGATATCATCATCATTATCATCATCTCATCATGATATCATCATCTCATCATGATATCATCATCATCATCATCATCATCTCATCATGATATCATCATCATCATCATCATCATATCTTCATCATCATCATGATATCATCATCATCATCTCATCATGATATCATCATTTCATCATGATATCATCATCATCATCATCATCATCATCATGATATCATCATCATCATCATGATATCATCATCATCATCATGATATCATCATCGTCATCATGATATCATCATCATCATCATGATATCATCATCATCATCATGATATCATCATCATCATCATCTCATCATGATATCATCATCATCATCATCATCATCAATGATATCATCATCATCATCATCATCATGATATCATCATCATCATCATCATGATATCATCATCATCATCATCATCATGATATCATCATCATCATCATCATCATGATATCATCATCATCATCATCATCATGATATCATCATCATCATCATCATCATCATGATATCATCAACATCATCATCATCATCATCTCATAATGATATCATCATCATCTCATCATGATATTATCATCATCTCATCATGATATCATCATCATCATCATCTCATCATGATATCATCATAATCATCATCATCATCATCTCATCATGATATCATCATCATCATCATCATCATCATGATATCATCATCATCATCATCATAATCATCATGATATCTTCATCATCATCATCATAATCATCATGATATCTTCATCATCATCATGATATCATCATCATCATCATCATCTCATAGTGATATCATCATCATCTCACCATGATATCATGATATCATCATCATCATCATCATCATCATATCATCATGATATCATCATCATCATCATCAATGATATCATCATCATCATCTCATCATGATATCATCATCATCATCAATGATATCATCATCATCATCATCATCATCATCTCATCATGATATCATCATCATCATCATCTCATCATGATATCATCATCATCTCATCATGATATCATCATCATCATCTCATCATGATATCATCATCATCATCATCATCATCATCATCATGATATCATCATCTCATCATGATATCATCATCATCATCTCATCATGATATCATCATCATCATCATCAATGATATCATCATCATCTCATCATCATCATCATCATCATCATCATCTCATCATGATATCATCATCATCATCATCATCATCAATGATATCATCATCATCATCATCATCATCATCAATGATATCATCATCATCATCATCATCAATGATATCATCATCATCATCATCATCAATGATATCATCATCATCATCATCATCATCTCTTCATGATATCATAATCATCATCATCATCATCTCATCATGATATCATCATCATCATCATCATCTCTTCATGATATCATAATCATCATCATCATCATCTCATCATGATATCATCATCATCATCATCATCTCATCATGATATCATCATCATCATCATCATCTCATCATGATATCATCATCATCATCATCATCTCATCATGATATCATCATCATCATCATCATCTCATCATGATATCATCATCATCATCATCATCATGATATCATCATCAACATCATCATCATCATCTCATAATGATATCATCATAATCATCATCATCATCATCATCTCATAATGATATCATCATCATCATCATCATCTCATCATGATATCATCATCATCATCATCTCATCATGATATCATCATCATCATCATCATCTCATCATGATATCATCATCATCTCATCATGATATCATCATCATCATCATCATCTCATCATGATATCATCATCATCATCATCATCATGATATCATCAACATCATCATCATCATCATCTCATAATGATATCATCATCATCTCATCATGATATCTTCATCATCATCATCATCTCATCATGATATCTTCATCATCATCATCATCATCATCATCATCATCATCATCATGATATCTTCATCATCATCATCATCATCATGATATCTTCATCATCATCATCATCATCATCATGATATCTTCATCATCATCATCATCATCATCATGATATCTTCATCATCATCATCATCATCATCATGATATCTTCATCATCATCATCATCATCATCATGATATCATCATCATCATCTTTTCATGATATCATCATCATCATCATCTCATCATGATATCATCATCATCTCATCATGATATCATCATCATCATGATATCTCCATCATCATCATCATCATCATCATGATATCTTCATCATCATCATGATATCAACATCATCATCATCATCGTCATCATGATATCATCATCATCATCATCATCGTCATCATGATATCATCATCATCGTCATCATGATATCATCATCATCATCATCATCATGATATCATCATCATCATCATCATCATGATATCATCATCATCATCATCATCATCATCATCTCATCATGATATCATCATCATCTCATCATGATATCATCATCATCATCATCTCATCATGATATCATCATCATCTCATGATATCATCATCATCATATCATCATGATATCATAATCATCATCATCATCATCTCATCATGATATCATCATCATCTCATCATGATATCATCATCATCTCATCATGATATCATCATCATCATCATCATCATCATAATCTCATCATGATATCATTATCTTCTCATCATGATATCATCATCATCATCTCATCGTGATATCATCATCATTTCATCATGATATCATCATCATGATATCTCATCATGATATCATCATCATCTCATCATGATATCATCATCATCATCATCATGATATCATCATCATCATCATCATGATATCATCATCATCATCATCATCATGATATCATCATCATCATCATTCTTCATATCATCATCATCATCATCATCATATCATCATCATCATCATAATGATATCATTATCTTCTCATCATGATATCATCATCATCATCTCATCGTGATATCATCATCATTTCATCATGATATCATCATCATGATATCTCATCATGATATCATCATCATGATATCTCATCATGATATCATCATGATCTCATCATATCATCATCATCATCATCATCTCATCATGATATCATCATCATCATCATAATAATCATATCATCATGATATCATCTCATCATGATATCATCATCATCTCATCATGATATCATCATCAACTCATCATGATATCATCATCATCATCATCTCATCATGATATCATCATCTCATCATGATATCATCATCATCATCATCATCATCTCATAATGATATCATCATCTCATCATGATATCATCATCATCATCTCATCATGATATCATCATCATCATCTCATCATGATATCATCATCATCATCATCATTATAATCTCATCATGATATCATTATCTTCTCATCATGATATCATAATCATCATCTCATCGTGACATCATCATCATTTCATCATGATATCATCATCATGATATCTCATCATGATATCATCATCATCATCATCATCATCATCATCATTATAATCTCATCATGATATCATTATCTTCTCATCATGATATCATCATCATCATCTCATCGTGATATCATCATCATTTCATCATGATATCATCATCATGATATCTCATCATGATATCATCATCATCTCATCATGATATCATCATCATCTCATCATGATATCATCATCTCATCATGATATCATCATCATCATCATCTCATCATGATATCATCATCATCTCATCATGACATCATCATCATCTCATCATGATATCATCATCTCATCATGATATCATCATCATCTCATCATGATATCATAATCATCATCTCATCGTGACATCATCATCATTTCATCATGATATCATCATCATGATATCTCATCATGATATCATCATCATTATAATCTCATCATGATATCATTATCTTCTCATCATGATATCATCATCATCATCTCATCGTGATATCATCATCATTTCATCATGATATCATCATCATGATATCTCATCATGATATCATCATCATCTCATCATGATATCATCATCATCTCATCATGATATCATCATCTCATCATGATATCATCATCATGATATCATCATCATCTCATCATGACATCATCATCATCTCATCATGATATCATCATCTCATCATGATATCATCATCATCTCATCATGATATCATCATCATCATCATCTCATCATGATATCATCATCATCTCATCATGACAACATCATCATCTCATCATGATATCATCATCATCATCTCATCATGATATCATCATCATCATCTCATCACGATATCAACATCATCATCTCATCATGATATCATCATCATCATCTCATCATGATATCATCATCATCATCTCATCATGATATCATCATCATCATCTCATCATGATATCATCATGATATCATCATCATCTCATCATGATATCATCATCATCATCTCATCATGATATCATCATCATCATCTCATCATGATATCATCATCATCTCATCATGATATCATCATCTCATCATGATATCATCATCATCTCATCATGACATCATCATCATCTCATCATGATATCATCATCATCATCTCATCATGATATCATCATCATCATCTCATCATGATATCATCATCATCATCATCATCTCATCATGATATCATCATCATCATCATCATCTCATCATGATATCATCATCATCATCATGATATCATCATCATCATCATCATCATCTCATCATGATATCATCATCATCATCATCATCTCATCATGATATCATCATGATATCATCATCATCATCATCATCATCATGATATCATCATCATCATCATCATCATCAACTCATCATGATATCATCATCATCTCACCATGATATCATCATCATCATCTCATCATTATATCATCATCATCATCATCATGATATCATCATGATATCATCATTATCATCATCATCATCATCATCTCATCAATATATCATCATCATCATCATGATATCATCATGATATCATCATTATCATCATCATCATCTCATCATGATATCATCATCATCATCTCATCATGATATCATCATCATCATCATCTCATCATTATATCATCATCATCATCATCTCATCATGATATCATCATCATCATCATCTCATCATTATATCATCATCATCATCATCTCATCATGATATCATCATCTCATCATGATATCATCATCATCATCATCTCATCATGACATCATCATCATCTCATCATGACATCATCATCATGATATCATCATCATCATCATCTCATCATGATATCATCATCATCATCTCATCATGATATCATCATCATCATCATCTCATCATGATATCATCATCATCTCATCATAATATCATCATCATCTCATCATGATATCATCATCATCTCATCATGATATCATCATCGTCATCATCATCTCATCATGATATCATCATCATCATCATCTCATCATGATATCATCATCATCATCTCATCATGATATCATCATCTCATCATGATATCATCATCATCATCTCATCATGATATCATCATCATCATCATCATCATCATGATATCATCATCATCATCATCATCATGATATCATCATCATCATCATCATCATGATATCATCATCATCATCATCATCATCATGATATCATCATCATCATCATCATCATGATATCATCATCATCATCATCATCATCATCATATCTTCATCATCATCATGATATCATCATCATCATCTCATCATGATATCATCATTTCATCATGATATCATCATCATCATCATCATCATGATATCATCATCATCATCATCATCATCATCTCATCATGATATCATCATCATCATCATCATGATATCATCATCATCATCATCTCATCATGATATCATCATCATCATCATCATCTCATGATATCATCATCTCATCATGATATCATCATCATCATCATGATATCTTCATCATCATCATCATCATCATGATATCATCATCATCATCATGATATCTTCATCATCATCATGATATCTTCATCATCATCATCATCGTCATCATGATATCATCATCATCATCATCATCATCCTCATCATGATATCATCATCATCATCATGATATCTTCATCATCATCATGATATCTTCATCATCATCATCATCATCATCATGATATCTTCATCATCATCATGATATCATCATCATCTCATGATATCATCATCATCATCATCATCATCATGATATCTTCATCTTCATCATCATCATATCTTCATCATCATCAACATCATCATGATATCTTCATCATCATCATGATATCTTCATCATCATCATCATCATCATGATATCTTCATCATCATCATCATCATCATGATATCTTCATCATCATAATCATCATGATATCATCATCATCATCATCATCATGATATCATCATCATCATCATCATCATGATATCATCATCATCATCATCATCATGATATCATCATCATCATCATCATCATAATATCATCATCATCATCATCATCATCATCATCATGATATCATCATCATCATCATGATATCATCATCATCATGATATCATCATCATCATCATCATCATCATCATCTCATAATGATATCATCATCATCTCATCATGATATCTTCATCATCATCATCATCTCATCATGATATCATCATCATCATGATATCATCATCATCATCATCATGATATCATCATCATCATGATATCATCATCATCATCATCTCATCATGATATCATCATCATCTCATCATGATATCATCATCATCATCATCTCATCATGATATCATCATCATCATCATCTCATCATGATATCATCATCATCATCATGATATCATCATCATCATCATCATCATCATGATATCATCATCATCATCATCATCATCATGATATCATCATCATCATCATCATCATGATATCATCATCATCATCATCATCATCATCATATCTTCATCATCATCATGATATCATCATCATCATCTCATCATGATATCATCATTTCATCATGATATCATCATCATCATCATCATCATGATATCATCATCATCATCATCATCATCATCTCATCATGATATCATCATCATCATCATCATGATATCATCATCATCATCATCTCATCATGATATCATCATCATCATCATCATCTCATGATATCATCATCTCATCATGATATCATCATCATCATCATGATATCTTCATCATCATCATCATCATCATGATATCATCATCATCATCATGATATCTTCATCATCATCATGATATCTTCATCATCATCATCATCGTCATCATGATATCATCATCATCATCATCATCATCCTCATCATGATATCATCATCATCATCATGATATCTTCATCATCATCATGATATCTTCATCATCATCATCATCATCATCATGATATCTTCATCATCATCATGATATCATCATCATCTCATGATATCATCATCATCATCATCATCATCATGATATCTTCATCTTCATCATCATCATATCTTCATCATCATCAACATCATCATGATATCTTCATCATCATCATGATATCTTCATCATCATCATCATCATCATGATATCTTCATCATCATCATCATCATCATGATATCTTCATCATCATAATCATCATGATATCATCATCATCATCATCATCATGATATCATCATCATCATCATCATCATGATATCATCATCATCATCATCATCATGATATCATCATCATCATCATCATCATGATATCATCATCATCATCATCATCATCATCATCATGATATCATCATCATCATCATGATATCATCATCATCATGATATCATCATCATCATCATCATCATCATCTCATAATGATATCATCATCATCTCATCATGATATCTTCATCATCATCATCATCTCATCATGATATCATCATCATCATGATATCATCATCATCATCATCATGATATCATCATCATCATGATATCATCATCATCATCATCTCATCATGATATCATCATCATCTCATCATGATATCATCATCATCATCATCTCATCATGATATCATCATCATCATCATCTCATCATGATATCATCATCATCATCATCTCATCATGATATCATCATCATCATCATCATCATCATCATCTCATAATGATATCATCATCATCATCATCATCATCTCATAATGATATCATCATCATCATCATCAATGATATCATCATCATCATCATCATCAATGATATCATCATCATCATCATCATCAATGATATCATCATCATCATCATCATCATCATCAATGATATCATCATCATCATCATCATCAATGATATCATCATCATCATCATCATCATCATCAATGATATCATCATCATCATCATCATCAATGATATCATCATCATCATCATCATCATCATCATCAATGATATCATCATCATCATCATCAATGATATCATCATCATCATCATCAATGATATCATCATCATCATCATCATCAATGATATCATCATCATCATCATCATTGATATCATCATCATCATCATCATCATGATATCATCATCATCATCATCATCATGATATCATCATCATCATCATCATCATCAATGATATCATCATCATCATCATCATTTCATCATGATATCATCATCATCATCTCATCATGATATCATCATCATCATCATCATCTCATCATGATATCATCATCATCATCATCATGATATCATCATCATCATCATCATCATCTCATAATGATATCATCATCATCATCATCATCATCTCATAATGATATCATCATCATCATCATCATCATCTCATAATGATATCATCATCATCATCATCATCATCATCATCAATGATATCATCATCATCATCATCATCATCATCATCTCATCATGGTATCATCATCATCATCATCATCTCATAATGATATCATCATCATCATCATCATCATCATCAATGATATCATCATCATCATCATCATCATCATCTCATAATGATATCATCATCATCATCATCATCATCATCATCTCATAATGATATCATCATCATCATCATCATCATCATCATCTCATAATGATATCATCATCATCATCATCATCATCATCTCATCATGATATCATCATCATCATCATCTTATCATGATATCATCATCATCATCATCTTATCATGATATCATCATCATCATCATCATCATCATCTTATCATGATATCATCATCATCATCATCATCATCTCTCATGATATCATCATCATCTCATCATGATATCATCATCATCATCATCATCATCATCTCATCATGGTATCATCATCATCATCATCATCATCTCATAATGATATCATCATCATCATCATCATCATCTCATAATGATATCATCATCATCATCATCATCATCATCATCTCATAATGATATCATCATCATCATCATCATCATCATCATCTCATCATCATGATATCATCATCATCATCATCATCATCTTATCATGATATCATCATCATCATCATCATCATCATCATCATCTTATCATGATATCATCATCATCATCATCATCATCATCTTATCATGATATCATCATCATCATCATGATATCATCATCATATCATCATCATCTTATCATGATATCATCATCATCATCATCATCATCATCATCATCTTATCATGATATCATCATCATCATCATCATCATCATCTTATCATGATATCATCATCATCATCATCATCATCTCTCATGATATCATCATCATCTCATCATGATATCATCATCATCATGATATCATCATGATATCATCATGATATCATCATGATATCACCATCATCTCATCATGATATCATCATCATCATCTCATCATGATATCATCATCTCATCATGATATCATCATCATCATCTCATCCTGATATCATCATCATCATCATCATCATGATATCATCATCATCATCATGATATCATCATCATCTCATCATGATATCATCATCATCATCATCTCATCATGATATCATCATCTCATCATGATATCATCATCATCATCATCATCATCTCATAATGATATCATCATCTCATCATGATATCATCATCATCATCTCATCATGATATCATCATCATCATCTCATCATGATATCATCATCATCATCATCATTATAATCTCATCATGATATCATTATCTTCTCATCATGATATCATAATCATCATCTCATCGTGACATCATCATCATTTCATCATGATATCATCATCATGATATCTCATCATGATATCATCATCATCATCATCATCATCATTATAATCTCATCATGATATCATTATCTTCTCATCATGATATCATCATCATCATCTCATCGTGATATCATCATCATTTCATCATGATATCATCATCATGATATCTCATCATGATATCATCATCATCTCATCATGATATCATCATCATCTCATCATGATATCATCATCTCATCATGATATCATCATCATCATCATCTCATCATGATATCATCATCATCTCATCATGACATCATCATCATCTCATCATGATATCATCATCTCATCATGATATCATCATCATCTCATCATGATATCATAATCATCATCTCATCGTGACATCATCATCATTTCATCATGATATCATCATCATGATATCTCATCATGATATCATCATCATTATAATCTCATCATGATATCATTATCTTCTCATCATGATATCATCATCATCATCTCATCGTGATATCATCATCATTTCATCATGATATCATCATCATGATATCTCATCATGATATCATCATCATCTCATCATGATATCATCATCATCTCATCATGATATCATCATCTCATCATGATATCATCATCATGATATCATCATCATCTCATCATGACATCATCATCATCTCATCATGATATCATCATCTCATCATGATATCATCATCATCTCATCATGATATCATCATCATCATCATCTCATCATGATATCATCATCATCTCATCATGACAACATCATCATCTCATCATGATATCATCATCATCATCTCATCATGATATCATCATCATCATCTCATCACGATATCAACATCATCATCTCATCATGATATCATCATCATCATCTCATCATGATATCATCATCATCATCTCATCATGATATCATCATCATCATCTCATCATGATATCATCATGATATCATCATCATCTCATCATGATATCATCATCATCATCTCATCATGATATCATCATCATCATCTCATCATGATATCATCATCATCTCATCATGATATCATCATCTCATCATGATATCATCATCATCTCATCATGACATCATCATCATCTCATCATGATATCATCATCATCATCTCATCATGATATCATCATCATCATCTCATCATGATATCATCATCATCATCATCATCTCATCATGATATCATCATCATCATCATCATCTCATCATGATATCATCATCATCATCATCATCATGATATCATCATCATCATCATCATCATCTCATCATGATATCATCATCATCATCATCATCTCATCATGATATCATCATGATATCATCATCATCATCATCATCATCATGATATCATCATCATCATCATCATCATCAACTCATCATGATATCATCATCATCTCACCATGATATCATCATCATCATCTCATCATTATATCATCATCATCATCATCATGATATCATCATGATATCATCATTATCATCATCATCATCATCATCTCATCAATATATCATCATCATCATCATGATATCATCATGATATCATCATTATCATCATCATCATCTCATCATGATATCATCATCATCATCTCATCATGATATCATCATCATCATCATCTCATCATTATATCATCATCATCATCATCTCATCATGATATCATCATCATCATCATCTCATCATTATATCATCATCATCATCATCTCATCATGATATCATCATCTCATCATGATATCATCATCATCATCATCTCATCATGACATCATCATCATCTCATCATGACATCATCATCATGATATCATCATCATCATCATCTCATCATGATATCATCATCATCATCTCATCATGATATCATCATCATCTCATCATGATATCATCATCATCTCATCATAATATCATCATCATCTCATCATGATATCATCATCATCTCATCATGATATCATCATCGTCATCATCATCTCATCATGATATCATCATCATCATCATCTCATCATGATATCATCATCATCATCTCATCATGATATCATCATCTCATCATGATATCATCATCATCATCTCATCATGATATCATCATCATCATCATCATCATCATGATATCATCATCATCATCATCATCATGATATCATCATCATCATCATCATCATGATATCATCATCATCATCATCATCATCATGATATCATCATCATCATCATCATCATGATATCATCATCATCATCATCATCATCATCATATCTTCATCATCATCATGATATCATCATCATCATCTCATCATGATATCATCATTTCATCATGATATCATCATCATCATCATCATCATGATATCATCATCATCATCATCATCATCATCTCATCATGATATCATCATCATCATCATCATGATATCATCATCATCATCATCTCATCATGATATCATCATCATCATCATCATCTCATGATATCATCATCTCATCATGATATCATCATCATCATCATGATATCTTCATCATCATCATCATCATCATGATATCATCATCATCATCATGATATCTTCATCATCATCATGATATCTTCATCATCATCATCATCGTCATCATGATATCATCATCATCATCATCATCATCCTCATCATGATATCATCATCATCATCATGATATCTTCATCATCATCATGATATCTTCATCATCATCATCATCATCATCATGATATCTTCATCATCATCATGATATCATCATCATCTCATGATATCATCATCATCATCATCATCATGATATCTTCATCTTCATCATCATCATATCTTCATCATCATCAACATCATCATGATATCTTCATCATCATCATGATATCTTCATCATCATCATCATCATCATGATATCTTCATCATCATCATCATCATCATGATATCTTCATCATCATAATCATCATGATATCATCATCATCATCATCATCATGATATCATCATCATCATCATCATCATGATATCATCATCATCATCATCATCATGATATCATCATCATCATCATAATATCATCATCATCATCATCATCATCATCATCATGATATCATCATCATCATCATGATATCATCATCATCATGATATCATCATCATCATCATCATCATCATCATCTCATAATGATATCATCATCATCTCATCATGATATCTTCATCATCATCATCATCTCATCATGATATCATCATCATCATGATATCATCATCATCATCATCATGATATCATCATCATCATGATATCATCATCATCATCATCTCATCATGATATCATCATCATCTCATCATGATATCATCATCATCATCATCTCATCATGATATCATCATCATCATCATCTCATCATGATATCATCATCATCATCATGATATCATCATCATCATCATCATCATCATGATATCATCATCATCATCATCATCATCATGATATCATCATCATCATCATCATCATGATATCATCATCATCATCATCATCATGATATCATCATCATCATCATCATCATCATCATCATATCTTCATCATCATCATGATATCATCATCATCATCTCATCATGATATCATCATTTCATCATGATATCATCATCATCATCATCATCATGATATCATCATCATCATCATCATCATCATCTCATCATGATATCATCATCATCATCATCATGATATCATCATCATCATCATCTCATCATGATATCATCATCATCATCATCATCTCATGATATCATCATCTCATCATGATATCATCATCATCATCATGATATCTTCATCATCATCATCATCATCATGATATCATCATCATCATCATGATATCTTCATCATCATCATGATATCTTCATCATCATCATCATCGTCATCATGATATCATCATCATCATCATCATCATCCTCATCATGATATCATCATCATCATCATGATATCTTCATCATCATCATGATATCTTCATCATCATCATCATCATCATCATGATATCTTCATCATCATCATGATATCATCATCATCTCATGATATCATCATCATCATCATCATCATCATGATATCTTCATCTTCATCATCATCATATCTTCATCATCATCAACATCATCATGATATCTTCATCATCATCATGATATCTTCATCATCATCATCATCATCATGATATCTTCATCATCATCATCATCATCATGATATCTTCATCATCATAATCATCATGATATCATCATCATCATCATCATCATGATATCATCATCATCATCATCATCATGATATCATCATCATCATCATCATCATGATATCATCATCATCATCATCATCATCATCATCATGATATCATCATCATCATCATGATATCATCATCATCATGATATCATCATCATCATCATCATCATCATCTCATAATGATATCATCATCATCTCATCATGATATCTTCATCATCATCATCATCTCATCATGATATCATCATCATCATGATATCATCATCATCATCATCATGATATCATCATCATCATGATATCATCATCATCATCATCTCATCATGATATCATCATCATCTCATCATGATATCATCATCATCATCATCTCATCATGATATCATCATCATCATCATCTCATCATGATATCATCATCATCATCATCTCATCATGATATCATCATCATCATCATCATCATCATCATCTCATAATGATATCATCATCATCATCATCATCATCTCATAATGATATCATCATCATCATCATCAATGATATCATCATCATCATCATCATCAATGATATCATCATCATCATCATCATCAATGATATCATCATCATCATCATCATCATCATCAATGATATCATCATCATCATCATCATCAATGATATCATCATCATCATCATCATCAATGATATCATCATCATCATCATCATCATCATCATCAATGATATCATCATCATCATCATCAATGATATCATCATCATCATCATCAATGATATCATCATCATCATCATCATCATCAATGATATCATCATCATCATCATCATTGATATCATCATCATCATCATCATCATGATATCATCATCATCATCATCATCATGATATCATCATCATCATCATCATCATCAATGATATCATCATCATCATCATCATTTCATCATGATATCATCATCATCATCTCATCATGATATCATCATCATCATCATCATCTCATCATGATATCATCATCATCATCATCATGATATCATCATCATCATCATCATCATCTCATAATGATATCATCATCATCATCATCATCATCTCATAATGATATCATCATCATCATCATCATCATCTCATAATGATATCATCATCATCATCATCATCATCATCATCAATGATATCATCATCATCATCATCATCATCATCATCTCATCATGGTATCATCATCATCATCATCATCTCATAATGATATCATCATCATCATCATCATCATCATCAATGATATCATCATCATCATCATCATCATCATCTCATAATGATATCATCATCATCATCATCATCATCATCATCATCTCATAATGATATCATCATCATCATCATCATCATCATCTCATAATGATATCATCATCATCATCATCATCATCATCTCATCATGATATCATCATCATCATCATCTTATCATGATATCATCATCATCATCATCTTATCATGATATCATCATCATCATCATCATCATCATCTTATCATGATATCATCATCATCATCATCATCATCTCTCATGATATCATCATCATCTCATCATGATATCATCATCATCATCATCATCATCATCTCATCATGGTATCATCATCATCATCATCATCATCTCATAATGATATCATCATCATCATCATCATCATCTCATAATGATATCATCATCATCATCATCATCATCATCATCTCATAATGATATCATCATCATCATCATCATCATCATCATCTCATCATCATGATATCATCATCATCATCATCATCATCTTATCATGATATCATCATCATCATCATCATCATCATCATCTTATCATGATATCATCATCATCATCATCATCATCATCTTATCATGATATCATCATCATCATCATGATATCATCATCATATCATCATCATCTTATCATGATATCATCATCATCATCATCATCATCATCATCATCTTATCATGATATCATCATCATCATCATCATCATCATCTTATCATGATATCATCATCATCATCATCATCATCTCTCATGATATCATCATCATCTCATCATGATATCATCATCATCATGATATCATCATGATATCATCATGATATCATCATGATATCACCATCATCATCACCTCATCATGATATCATCATCATCTCATCATGATATCATCATCATCATCTCATCATGATATCATCATCTCATCATGATATCATCATCATCATCTCATCCTGATATCATCATCATCATCATCATCATGATATCATCATCATCATCATGATATCATCATCATCTCATCATGATATCATCATCATCATCTCATCATGATATCATCATCATCATCTCATCATGATATCATCATCATCATCATCATCATCTCATCATGATATCATCATCATCATCATGATATCATCATCATCATCATGATATCTTCATCATCATCATCATCCTCATCATCATGATATCTTCATCATCATGATATCTTCATCATCATCATCATCATGATATCATCATCATCATCATCATCATCATCATGATATCTTCATCATCATCATCATGATATCTTCATCATCATCATCATCATGATATCTTCATCATCATCATCATCATGATATCTTCATCATCATCATCATCATCATCATGATATCTTCATCATCATCATCATCATCATGATATCTTCATCATCATCATCATCATCATCATGATATCATCATCATCATCATGATATCATCATCATCATCATCCTGATATCTTCATCATCATCATCATCATCATGATATCTTCATCATCATCATCATCATCATCATGATATCATCATCATCATCATCCTGATATCTTCATCATCATCATCATCATGATATCTTCATCATCATCATCATCATCATGATATCTTCATCATCATCATGATATCTTCATCATCATCATCATCATCATCATGATATCTTCATCATCATCATCATCATCATGATATATTCATCATCTTCATCATCATCATCATCATCATCATCATGATATCTTCATCATCATCATCATCATCATGATATATTCATCATCTTCATCATCATCATCATCATCATCATCATCATGATATCATCATCATCATCATCATCATCTCATGATATCATCATCTCATCATGATATCATCATCATCATCATCATCATGATATCATCATCATCATCATCATCATCTCATGATATCATCATCTCATCATCATCATCATCATGATATCTTCATCATCATCATGATATCATCATCATCTCACCATGATATCATCATCATCTAATCATGATATCATCATCTCATCATGATATCATCATCATCATCATCTCATCATGATATCTTCATCATCATCATGATATCTTCATCATCATCATGATATCTTCATCATCATCATGATATCTTCATCATCATCATGATATCTTCATCATCATCATCATCATCATCATGATATCATCATCATCATCATCATCATGATATCATCATCATCATCATCATCATCATGATATCATCATCATCATCATCATCATCATGATATCTTCATCATCATCATCATCATCATGATATCTTCATCATCATCATCATCATCATCATCATCATCATGATATCTTCATCATCATCATCATCATCATCATCATGATATCTTCATCATCATCATCATCATCATCATCATCATGATATCATCATCATCATCATCATCTCATCATGATATCATCATCATCATCATCATCTCATCATGATATCATCATCATCATCTCATCATGATATCATCATCATCATCTCATCATGATATCATCATCATCATCATCATCATCATGATATCATCATCATCATCATCATCATGATATCATCATCATCATCATCATCATGATATCATCATCATCATCATCATCATCATGATATCATCATCATCATCATCATCATCAATGATATCATCATCATCATCATCATCAATGATATCATCATCATCATCATCATCAATGATATCATCATCATCATCTCATCATGATATCATCATCATCATCATCATCATCGATGATATCATCATCATCATCATCATCTCATCATGATATCATCATCATCATCATCATCATCATCATCAATGATATCATCATCATCATCATCAATGATATCATCATCATCATCATCATCATCTCATCATGATATCATCATCATCATGATATCATCATCTCATCATGATATCATCATCTCATCATGATATCATCATCATCATCATCTCATCATGATATCATCATCATCATCATCATATAATTATATCATCATCATCATCATCTCATCATGATATCATCATCTCATCATGATATCATCATCATCATCTCATCATGATATCATCATCATCATCTCATCATCATCAATGATATCATCATCATCATCATCAATGATATCATCATCATCATCATCATCAATGATATCATCATCATCATCATCATCATCAATGATATCATCATCATCATCATCATCATCAATGATATCATCATCATCATCATCATCATCAATGATATCATCATCATCATCATCATCATCAATGATATCATCATCATCATCATCATCAATGATATCATCATCATCATCATCATCATCATCAATGATATCATCATCATCATCATCATCATCATCAATGATATCATCATCATCATCATCATCTCATCATGATATCATCATCATCTCATCATGATATCATCATCATCATCATCATCTCATCATGATATCATCATCATCATCATCATCTCATCATGATATCATCATCATCATCATCATCTCATCATGATATCATCATCATCATCTCATCATGATATCATCATCATCATCATCAATGATATCATCATCATCATCATCAATGATATCATCATCATCATCATCAATGATATCATCATCATCATCATCATCATCAATGATATCATCATCATCATCATCAATGATATCATCATCATCATCATCATCATCATCAATGATATCATCATCATCATCATCATCAATGATATCATCATCATCATCACAATCAATGATATCATCATCATCATCATCATCATCTCATCATGATATCATCATCATCATCATCATCATCTCATCATGATATCATCATCATCATATCTTCATCATCATCATGATATCATCATCATCATCTCATCATGATATCATCATTTCATCATGATATCATCATCATCATGATATCATCATCATCATCATCATGATATCATCATCATCATCATCATCATGATATCATCATCATCATCATGATATCTTCATCATCATCATCATCATCATGATATCTTCATCATCATCATGATATCTTCATCATCATCATCATCATCATGATATCTTCATCATCATCATGATATCTTCATCATCATCATCATCATCATCATCGTCATCATGATATCATCATCATCATCATCATGATATCATCATCATCATCATGATATCATCATCATCATCATGATATCATCATCATCATCATCATCATCATCCTCATCATGATATCATCATCATCATCATCATCCTCCTCATCATGATATCATCATCATCATCATCATCATCCTCATCATGATATCATCATCATCATCATCATCATCTCATGATATCATCATCATCTCATGATATCATCATCATCATCATCATCATGATATCTTCATCTTCATCATCATTATGATATCTTCATCATCATCAACATCATCATGATATCTTCATCATCATCATCATCATCATGATATCTTCATCATCATCATCATCATCATGATATCTTCATCATCATAATCATCATGATATCATCATCATCATCTCATCATGATATCATCATCATCTCATCATGATATCATCATCATCATCATGATATCATCATCATCTCATAATGATATCATCATCATCTCATCATGATATCTTCATCATCATCATCATCTCATCATGATATCATCATCATCATGATATCATCATCATCTCATCATGATATCATCATCATCATGATATCATCATCATCATCATCATCTCATCATGATATCATCATCATCTCATCATGATATCATCATCTCATCATGATATCATCATCTCATCATGATAACATCATCATCATCTCATCATGATATCATCATCATCATCAATGATATCATCATCATCATCATCATCTCATAATGATATCATCATCATCATCTCATAATGATATCATCATCATCATCATCATCAATGATATCATCATCATCATCATCATCAATGATATCATCATCATCAATGATATCATCATCATCATCATCATCATCATCAATGATATCATCATCATCATCATCTCATCATGATATCATCATCATCATCATCAATGATATCATCATCATCATCATCATCATCATCTCATCATGATATCATCATCATCATCATCATCTCATCATGATATCATCATCATCATCATCATCATCATCATCTCATCATGATATCATCATCATCATCTCATAATGATATCATCATCATCATCATCATCATCATGATATCATCATCATCATCATCATCATCAATGATATCATCATCATCATCATCATCATCATCATCATGATATCATCACCATCATCATCTCATAATGATATCATCATCATCATCATCATCTCATAATGATATCATCATCATCATCATCATCTCATAATGATATCATCATCATCATCATCATCTCATCATGATATCATCATCATCATCATCTTATCATGATATCATCATCATCATCATCATCGTCATCTCTCATGATATCATCATCATCTCATCATGATATCATCATCATCATGATATCATCATCATATCATCATGATATCATCATCATATCATCATGATATCATCATCATCATGATATCATCATCATCATCACCTCATCATGATATCATCATCATCTCATCATGATATCATCATCATCTCATCATGATATCATCATCTCATCCTGATATCATCATCATCATCATCTCATCATGATATCATCATCTCATCATGATATCATCATCTCATCATGATATCATCATCTCATCCTGATATCATCATCATCATCTCATCCTGATATCATCATCATCATCATCATCATGATATCATCATCATCATCATCATCATCGCATCATGATATCATCATCATCATCACCTCATCATGATATCATCATCATCTCATCATGATATCATCATCTCATCCTGATATCATCATCATCATCGTCATCTCTCATGATATCATCATCATCTCATCATGATATCATCATCATCATGATATCATCATCATATCATCATGATATCATCATCATATCATCATGATATCATCATCATCATGATATCATCATCATCATCACCTCATCATGATATCATCATCATCTCATCATGATATCATCATCATCTCATCATGATATCATCATCTCATCCTGATATCATCATCATCATCTCATCATGATATCATCATCTCATCATGATATCATCATCTCATCCTGATATCATCATCATCATCTCATCCTGATATCATCATCATCATCATGATATCATCATCATCATCATCATCTCATCATGATATCATCATCATCTCATCATGATATCATCATCATCATCACCTCATCATGATATCATCATCATCTCATCATGATATCATCATCTCATCCTGATATCATCATCATCATCATCATCTCATCATGATCTCATCATCTCATCATGATATCATCATCTCATCATGATATCATCATCATCATCATCATCTCATCATGATATCATCATCTCATCATGAAATCATCATCTCATCATGATATCATCATCTCACCCTGATATCATCATCATCATCTCATCCTGATATCATCATCATCATCATCATAATGATATCATCATCATCATCATCATCTCATCATGATATCATCATCATCATCAGCATCTCATCATGATATCATCATCATCATCATCTCATCATGATATCATCATCATCATCATCTCATCATGATATCATCATCATCATCATCTCATCATGATATCATCATCATCTCATCATGATATCATCATCATCATCATCATGATATCTTCATCATCATCATCATCATGATATCTTCATCATCATCATCATCATGATATCTTCATCATCATCATCATCATGATATCTTCATCATCATCAATCATCATGATCATAATCATCATCATCATCATGATATCTTCATCATCATCAATCATCATCATCATGATATCATCATCATCATCATCATCATCATCATCATCAGGATATCTTCATCATCATCATCATGATATCTTCATCATCATCATCATGATATCTTCATCATCATCATCATCATCATCATGATATCTTCATCATCATGATATCTTCATCATCATCATCATCATCATGATATCTTCATCATCATCATCATCATCATGATATCTTCATCATCATCATCATTATGATATCTTCATCATCATCATCATCATCATCATGATATCTTCATCATCATGATATCTTCATCGTCATCATCATCATCATCATCATCATGATATCATCATCATCATCATCATCATGATATCTTCATCATCATCATCATCATGATATCTTCATCATCATCATCATCATGATATCTTCATCATCATCATCATCATGATATCTTCATCATCATCATCATCATGATATCTTCATCATCATCATCATCATCATCATGATATCTTCATCATCATGATATCTTCATCGTCATCATCATCATCATCATCATGATATCATCATCATCATCATCCTGATATCTTCATCATCATCATCATGATATCTTCATCATCATCATCATCATGATATCTTCATCATCATCATCATCATCATGATATATTCATCATCTTCATCATCATCATCATCTATTCATCATCTTCATCATCATCATCATCATCTCATGATATCATCATCTCATCATGATATCATCATCATCATCATCATGATATCTTCATCATCATCATCATCATGATATCTTCATCATCATCATCATCATCATGATATCTTCATCATCATCATCATCATGATATCTTCATCATCATCATGATATCATCATCATCTCACCATGATATCATCATCATCTAATCATGATATCATCATCTCATCATGATATCATCATCATCATCATCTCATCATGATATCATCATCATCATCATCTCATCATGATATCTTCATCATCATCATCATCTCATCATGATATCTTCATCATCATCATCATCTCATCATGATATCTTCATCATCATCATCATCTCATCATGATATCTTCATCATCATCATCATCTCATCATGATATCTTCATCATCATCATCATCATCTCATCATGATATCTTCATCATCATCATCATCTCATCATGATATCTTCATCATCATCATCATCTCATCATGATATCTTCATCATCATCATCATCATCATCATCATCTCATCATGGTATCATCATCATCATCATCTCATCATGATATCATCATCATCATCATCATCATGATATCATCATCATCATCATCATGATATCATCATCATCATCATCATGATATCATCATCATCATCATCATGATATCATCATCATCATCATCATAATATCATCATCATCATCATCATGATATCATCATCATCATCATCATCTCATCATAATATCATCATCATCATCATCTCATCATGATATCATCATCATCATCTCATCATGATATCATCATCATCATCATCATCATCATGATATCATCATCATCATCATCATCATGATATCATCATCATCATCATCATCATCATGATATCATCATCATCATCATCATCATCATCATCAATGATATCATCATCATCATCATCATCAATGATATCATCATCATCATCATCATCATCTCATCATGATATCATCATCATCATCATCATCATCGATGATATCATCATCATCATCATCATCATCTCATCATGATATCATCATCATCATCATCATCTCATCATGATATCATCATCATCATCATCATCTCATCATGATATCATCATCATCATCATCATCATCATCATCTCATCATGATATCATCATCATCATCATCATCATCATATCTTCATCATCATCATCATATCTTCATCATCATCATCATATCTTCATCATCATCTCATCATGATATCATCATTTCATCATGATATCATCATCATCATCATCATCATGATATCATCATCATCATCATCATCATGATATCATCATCATCATGATATCATCATCATCATCATCATCATGATATCATCATCATCATCTCATCATGATATCATCATCATCATCATCATGATATCATCATCATCATCTCATCATGATATCATCATCATCATCTCATCATGATATCATCATCATCATCATCAATGATATCATCATCATCATCATCAATGATATCATCATCATCATCATCATCATCTCATCATGATATCATCATCATCATGATATCATCATCATCATGATATCATCATCTCATCATGATATCATCATCTCATCATGATATCATCATCATCATCATCTCATCATGATATCATCATCATCATCATCATATAATTATATCATCATCATCATCATCATCTCATCATGATATCATCATCTCATCATGATATCATCATCATCTCATCATGATATCATCATCATCATCTCATCATCATCAATGATATCATCATCATCATCATCAATGATATCATCATCATCATCATCAATGATATCATCATCATCATCATCATCATCAATGATATCATCATCATCATCATCATCATCAATGATATCATCATCATCATCATCAATGATATCATCATCATCATCATCATCATCATCATCAATGATATCATCATCATCATCATCATCATCAATGATATCATCATCATCATCATCAATGATATCATCATCATCATCATCATCATCAATGATATCATCATCATCATCATCATCATCAATGATATCATCATCATCATCATCATCATCAATGATATCATCATCATCATCATCATCAATGATATCATCATCATCATCATCATCATCAATGATATCATCATCATCATCATCATCATCATCAATGATATCATCATCATCATCATCATCTCATCATGATATCATCATCATCTCATCATGATATCATCATCATCTCATCATGATATCATCATCATCATCATCATCTCATCATGATATCATCATCATCATCATCATCTCATCATGATATCATCATCATCATCTCATCATGATATCATCATCATCATCTCATCATGATATCATCATCATCATCATCAATGATATCATCATCATCATCAATGATATCATCATCATCATCATCAATGATATCATCATCATCATCATCATCATCAATGATATCATCATCATCATCATCAATGATATCATCATCATCATCATCATCAATGATATCATCATCATCATCATCATCAATGATATCATCATCATCATCACAATCAATGATATCATCATCATCATCATCATCATCATCTCATCATGATATCATCATCATCATCATCATCTCATCATGATATCATCATCATCATCATCATCATATCTTCATCATCATCATGATATCATCATCATCATCTCATCATGATATCATCATTTCATCATGATATCATCATCATCATGATATCATCATCATCATCATCATGATATCATCATCATCATCATCATCATGATATCATCATCATCATCATGATATCTTCATCATCATCATCATCATCATGATATCTTCATCATCATCATGATATCTTCATCATCATCATCATCATCATGATATCTTCATCATCATCATGATATCTTCATCATCATCATCATCATCATCATCGTCATCATGATATCATCATCATCATCATGATATCATCATCATTATCATGATATCATCATCATCATCATGATATCATCATCATCATCATCATCATCATCATCATCATCATCTCATGATATCATCATCATCTCATGATATCATCATCATCATCATCATTATGATATCTTCATCTTCATCATCATCATGATATCTTCATCATCATCAACATCATCATGATATCATCATCATCTCATGATATCATCATCATCATCATCATTATGATATCTTCATCTTCATCATCATCATGATATCATCATCATCATCATCATCCTCCTCATCATGATATCATCATCATCATCATCATCATCCTCATCATGATATCATCATCATCATCATCATCATCATCTCATGATATCATCATCATCTCATGATATCATCATCATCATCATCATTATGATATCTTCATCTTCATCATCATCATGATATCTTCATCATCATCAACATCATCATGATATCTTCATCATCATCATCATCATCATGATATCTTCATCATCATCATCATCATCATGATATCTTCATCATCATGATATCATCATCATCATCTCATCATGATATCATCATCATCATCATGATATCATCATCATCTCATAATGATATCATCATCATCTCATCATGATATCTTCATCATCATCATCATCTCATCATGATATCATCATCATCATGATATCATCATCATCTCATCATGATATCATCATCATCATGATATCATCATCATCATCATCATCTCATCATGATATCATCATCATCTCATCATGATATCATCATCTCATCATGATATCATCATCTCATCATGATAACATCATCATCATCTCATCATGATATCATCATCATCATCAATGATATCATCATCATCATCATCATCATCTCATAATGATATCATCATCATCATCTCATAATGATATCATCATCATCATCATCATCATCAATGATATCATCAATGATATCATCATCATCAATGATATCATCATCATCAATGATATCATCATCATCATCATCATCATCATCATCAATGATATCATCATCATCATCATCTCATCATGATATCATCATCATCATCATCAATGATATCATCATCATCATCATCATCATCATCTCATCATGATATCATCATCATCATCATCATCTCATCATGATATCATCATCATCATCATCATCATCTCATCATGATATCATCATCATCTCATAATGATATCATCATCATCATCATCATCATCATCATCATCATGATATCATCATCATCATCATCATCATCATCAATGATATCATCATCATCATCATCATCATCATCATGATATCATCACCATCATCATCTCATAATGATATCATCATCATCATCATCATCTCATAATGATATCATCATCATCATCATCATCTCATAATGATATCATCATCATCATCATCATCTCATCATGATATCATCATCATCATCATCTTATCATGATATCATCATCATCATCATCATCGTCATCTCTCATGATATCATCATCATCTCATCATGATATCATCATCATCATGATATCATCATCATATCATCATGATATCATCATCATATCATCATGATATCATCATCATCATGATATCATCATCATCATCACCTCATCATGATATCATCATCATCTCATCATGATATCATCATCATCTCATCATGATATCATCATCTCATCCTGATATCATCATCATCATCATCTCATCATGATATCATCATCTCATCATGATATCATCATCTCATCATGATATCATCATCTCATCATGATATCATCATCATCATCTCATCCTGATATCATCATCATCATCATCATCATGATATCATCATCATCATCATCATCTCATCATGATATCATCATCATCATCACCTCATCATGATATCATCATCATCTCATCATGATATCATCATCTCATCCTGATATCATCATCATCATCATCATCGTCATCTCTCATGATATCATCATCATCTCATCATGATATCATCATCATCATGATATCATCATCATATCATCATGAAATCATCATCATATCATCATGATATCATCATCATCATGATATCATCATCATCATCACCTCATCATGATATCATCATCATCTCATCATGATATCATCATCATCTCATCATGATATCATCATCTCATCCTGATATCATCATCATCATCATCATCTCATCATGATATCATCATCTCATCATGATATCATCATCTCATCCTGATATCATCATCATCATCTCATCCCGATATCATCATCATCATCATGATATCATCATCATCATCATCATCTCATCATGATATCATCATCATCATCATCTCATCATGATATCATCATCATCATCACCTCATCATGATATCATCATCATCTCATCATGATATCATCATCTCATCCTGATATCATCATCATCATCATCATCTCATCATGATCTCATCATCTCATCATGATATCATCATCTCATCATGATATCATCATCATCATCATCATCTCATCATGATATCATCATCTCATCATGATATCATCATCTCATCATGATATCATCATCTCACCCTGATATCATCATCATCATCATCTCATCCTGATATCATCATCATCATCATCATAATGATATCATCATCATCATCATCATCATCTCATCATGATATCATCATCATCATCAGCATCTCATCATGATATCATCATCATCATCATCTCATCATGATATCATCATCATCATCATCTCATCATGATATCATCATCATCATCATCTCATCATGATATCATCATCATCTCATCATGATATCATCATCATCATCATCATGATATCTTCATCATCATCATCATCATGATATCTTCATCATCATCATCATGATATCTTCATCATCATCATCATCATGATATCTTCATCATCATCAATCATCATGATCATAATCATCATCATCATCATGATATCTTCATCATCATCAATCATCATCATCAAGATATCATCATCATCATCATCATCATCATCATGATATCTTCATCATCATCATGATATCTTCATCATCATCATCATGATATCTTCATCATCATCATCATCATCATCATGATATCTTCATCATCATGATATCTTCATCATCATCATCATCATCATCATGATATCTTCATCATCATCATCATCATCATCATGATATCTTCATCATCATCATCATTATGATATCTTCATCATCATCATCATCATCATCATGATATCTTCATCATCATGATATCTTCATCGTCATCATCATCATCATCATCATCATGATATCATCATCATCATCATCATCATGATATCTTCATCATCATCATCATCATGATATCTTCATCATCATCATCATCATGATATCTTCATCATCATCATCATCATGATATCTTCATCATCATCATCATCATCATCATGATATCTTCATCATCATGATATCTTCATCGTCATCATCATCATCATCATCATGATATCATCATCATCATCATCCTGATATCTTCATCATCATCATCATGATATCTTCATCATCATCATCATCATGATATCTTCATCATCATCATCATCATCATGATATATTCATCATCTTCATCATCATCATCATCATGATATCATCATTATCATCATCATCATCTCATGATATCATCATCTCATCATGATATCATCATCATCATCATC